>PVKE010002503.1:0-82196 GCA_004027555.1 Craseonycteris thonglongyai | reverse complement strand
CCCGCTTTTGGCGGGACAGTCCCAATTTTTAACAATTTGTCCCGCGTCCCGTGGCATTTTTAAAAAGTCCCAATTTTTGGAAAGAATGCACGACAAGCTAGGGAACAGCGGGAGATAGACCAAATTTTTAATCAAGAACCCCCTCCCCCCCGGTCAATGGTGTCCCGCTTTACCAATGTTAAAATCTGGTCACCTTATACCCCATGGCGTGTTCTGAATTCTATTAAATGAGTAAAATATGGGAAGCTTTTAGAATAGTGCCTGGCACATAGAAGTGGTATGGAAGTGTTAACTATATCCCTTCCATCTAATGTTTTCCCATTTTTGAGGTTTTGACTCATCACCAGATATCTACTCTGACCACTAGAATGTAGGAATTAAGAGAATTCATGAAGAACCACAATAAAATTCCAGTAGTCAGTTTTTGGATCTGCCATCTCCACAATTGCGTTGGATTGTGAACTAAAATTGGGTAATGCATTTCCCAGTGGACATGTTACACAAATATTTCCTTCTGAAACTTGTTTTAAAAGATGGCTTTAAAGGATTAATTAAGACTACAAACCTTGGCATCTACTCATTGTCTTCCTGGGATGTTAATATTCATTTACAAAGGTTGACTGAACTGATGCCATTCTAGTGGCTTTGTTATTTTTCTGTTGTTTCTGATGCTGATAATGTCTGGCCACTATTTTGGCATGTACTTACTATAACACATACTGTAATGGAGGGTAGCGTAGTTGTAAAATACCATAGGTGTTTGACGATCAGAGCAGTGAACTCCAGAGAACAGCTTTTCCTAAAACAAAACAGTGGTTTACACATACATCCCATTGAAAGAAGAACCTAAAACCTAAGACACTGTGCTTTAGTATAAGAAAAAGCCAGTTTAAAAAAAAAAAAAAATCAGCCAAGACATTTTATCTTGATTTAAAGATTTTCAGGGGATGCCAGGATAGCTCAACAAGTTGAGTGCTTGCCTTTCAACCACGAGATCCGGGGATCGAATCCCAGCCCTGGCCCCTACAGACCCATATGCTGAAGTACAAACCCATATCCTATGCTGAACTGCAGTGCAACTGGTAACCACTGGATGGTGGTGAAGGTTCTCACCTCCCATGCAGGAGGCCCCCAATTCAACTCCTGCCCTGCGCAGCTCCACATCTACCAGTGTGGAATGAAACTATGTCACAACTAATGATGTGCAGTTATGGAGACTGCTCTGGGCCCTCCCACCTCTCTCTCTTTCTCTCTCTCTCTCTCTCTCTCTCTCTCTCTCTCTCTCTCTCTCTCTCTCTCTCACCTTCTCTCAAATAATAAAATAAATCTTAATAAAAAAACTTTTTTTCAAGCCATTTTTTTCCTTCTTTGGAGTAAAATTCTTAATAAACAACACAGATACACACTTGGAATGGTGAAAGTAAAGACCTGGAGACATGCCTACCAACCTTCTTTCTGTTTATTCCCGTTCCTCCCAGATGGCCTCTGAATCACTTATAAGGAACTCAAAGATTCCGAAGCTCAGAGTTTAAGAATTAGCAATGTAATTGGTTACAGATTCATTTTGCCTATAGTATATTATTTATTTTCCTTAAGAAAAATTGTAAATTGCGTATAAACATTTATTCCTTGTTTGTGCGTTCTTGTGCCCTCATTGAGATACCTCTTTTTGGTGGCAAACTTCAGTACTTTGTATACTTCTACGAGATAGGATTGATCTGAGGGCAAGTGTGCCTAAAAGCTCTACTTTAGAAAAGAAAAACCTGATTATCATGAACACAAAGTTAATTGAAACCTGTATCTTGAGCTCAGACTGTTTCTTTTTATTCATTAGATTTGTCTGCCTCTGCTCATTCCAAGGTGGTCATCTTCACAGTTAACTCTTTGGGTAGTTCTCAGTCCTACCTTGAGGTGGTGCAGAGAAATGTGGATCTGTTCAGAGCCCTTGTGCCAGCCCTGGCAAATCATAGTCAACACAGTGTCCTGCTCGTTGCATCTCAGCCAGGTAAACGGTTTTATTTTAAATGAATTTGATGGTCCAGTGCATCAGTAGAATTGCCATTACTAATAAAAGTCATAAAGTTAGATTATAAAGGGACAGCTAGAGTATTCAGTTAAATTGCTTTTATAATGAACAATACAGTATTTCCATATCCTTTCAACCAGTTACTACTACTTATGACTGACATTAGCTAAAAGGTTACAAATTATAATTTTTTATATAATATTACTATGTTCCAGGTCGTTAGCCATGATTTCCTCAGTGAGAATCACCCAAGAAGAAAAATAAAATGGTTTATGTGAAAGATCGTTTGTAATTCTGAAATGTTGTAAAGTATTAGTGAGCATGCTAGAGTGCATTTTAAACATTTTTTATTTTAAATTGTTTTGAAACTGTTTTACTTAAAAAAAGAAATGTTTTCTAAGAGTTAGATGTGGTACTGGACTCAAATTGGTGAACAGATGTTTTTAATGTTCCCAGTGTAGGAGTGTGGTATGCATTTCACTTGTTTTCCTATAGTAATTAGTTGAAGGACACTGGTCTCGTTAATTCCTGACATCCTTTTGGCATGTAAGAAAAAGTAGTTGTGTTTTTGTTCACAGTGCTGTATTGCACAGTGGAGATATATGCATCACTATTTTAATTTAATTATAGAAATCCAGCTTGAGATAGATGTAAAAGAGAATTTGATCAATAGAAAAAATTTTCTTCCAGTTTTTCTCCTTCTTGCATAACTCTATAAGGAATTATCTGTTTTCCACAAGTAACAATTCATATTTAATAACAAAGTTATGTTAAATCATGCTGAAACCCAGTTGGTGTTTGTAATATACATTAAAATATATTATACCTTATAGTGCTCTTAGGACCTAAGAACAGTATATACTAGTTCTCATATACTTATTAAAATAATAAATACTTGTTTATGAACTAGGCTAGAAGTATATTTTTAAAAATCTTTACATTTTTACCTTATGTGCAATATTTAGTGGAAATCATGACCTACGTAACATGGAAACTGAGTACATTTCCTGTAAATCGAGTGATTGGAATTGGATGCAATCTGGATTCACAGAGATTACAGTATATTATCACAAATGTTTTGAAGGCACAGACTTCAGGAAAAGAAGTATGGTTTGTTGGTGAGCAGGGAGAAGACAAAGGTAAGAAATACACTTTTATTAGTTACACTAATAACCTAAATCACCAGTGGCCATGATATTCAGATACATCTGGGGACTCAAGGATTGTAGAGCTTAGTTGGTTTTTGTTCCACATTTGAGTGCCTTTTGTGTACCATGCCCTGTATTATGAATAGACTCTTCAAAACATGTTATTCTAATTATATTTACTTTCCTGCACATTTAAGATTAGGCAAGATCCTTAGTCAGGTATTACAAGTATATGTTCTCAAAACTATTTTCTTAGAATTTAAAGCTTCCTATATGCTTTGATGCCGAATATTAACAGCTGTTATATCTGGGTCAGAGGTAACTTCAAAATTTGTACTTTTCTGTGTCATATGTAGTATTTATATATTTTTTAAGAAAATTATTTTAATAAAATATAGCAGTATTTTAAATCTGTATAAATCTGTACTGGCTACCTGGAAAATTCAATGCCAGAAAGGCTATTGAATAAGCTTTTAGAAACCCTAGCAGTGTGATTCAAGCAGAAATACTTTTCAGTATTACAATGCTCCCTGTCACTAAACACTAATCAATAGGACCCTCCAAAATGGTAGCAAACAAGAACTCGCTGCAGATATATTAGAGTAGCAAATGTCTAGAGTTTCAAACAAACCCAAGACCCTGAATCTTAGTATACTTACTTCTCCATTTGAGTGCTGGTCTATATTGATCTTTTGCTTATCTTATTACTGTAAATTTTCCAGTTATTTTACTCTTTCCCTTCTAGTCTACTCTGTAAATGATTCCAGATTAATAATGATTTAGCCAAAACTTACTTAGTATTTACTATATCCTTCCATATATTAAGTTAATGTTCCTAAATCATATTTCTCTTTTCAAAAACTTTCACTGCTTTCTTCTGACCAAAATCTTTCATTGGCGTCTTCTGACCAAACCATTCAAGGAGTCCCAAAATGTAGTCCTATTCTTCCTTCCCAGTTATACAGGGTCTGGCAGAAGTAATGCCCTTTTTAAATCATACAGTGTGCTTGAGTGTGATATCGTTATGTTACAGAATTACATGTTTATGATTTTGTAATAAAAGATTTGGTATAGATGACAAGCTCATAAAAAGGGGGCGTTACTTCTACTGGACCCTGTACTTATGGAGGTAGTCACGATATTAGGGAGCTGGGAGGGACCCAAGGGATCATTGGTTATATTTTGTTTTAGGGAGCCAGCAGTGCATGCAGGGATGGTAAGAGTGACCTGCCCAAGAGCCTGTACACTTCCAGGTCAAAGAAGAACTAAAACCCAGCTCTTGTGTGCCTTCCATCCCCACTCCACAGCTTTGCTTCAGCCACAGGGATATTTGCTCACTGCACTTACCTCCCCCATAATCCCTTCTCCCTCTCTCTCAGCATATTCAAATGTCATCCTTCAAAGTCTTGGTCAAGCCCCTGTAACTTACATTATGAAGTTTTTCCTGGTCACATCACTCCACAGTGATTTCTTCATTCCTTTGAGCTAAAAGCTATTGCTACCTATGTGGTAATTAACCATATATTGCCTCATGACATTTATTCTTTTGTTAAAATGCTTTTTATTCTGATCCAATTTCAACATTGTGTGTGCACCTTCTCCTTATTGAAAGTGTAAATTTTTTTAATTGTTAAATTTATTGGGGTGACATCGGTTGATGACAATTACATTGTTTCCAGGTGTACAATTCTACATTACATTGTCTATACATTGCATTATGTGTTCACCACCCAGAATCAGCTCTCCTTCCATCACCATATATTTGATGCTCCCTCCCTACTCCCCCTGCCCCAGCTCTCCCACCCACTCCCCTCTCTATCCTCAGGTAACCACTAAACTACTGACTGTGTCCATGAGTTTTTGTTTCTTTGTTAGAAATTGTAAATTACTAAGCTATTCTTTTAGTTAAAAAACTCATACATTCACATTGCAAGAAAAAAAAAAAATTATATAGTACAAAAAGAAATGCAGTGAAAAATAAGTCACCCTTTTATATCAGACACGGAGGCCTTCTCTAGAAGCAATCAGTTATCAGTTTCTTATGTAACCGTTCAGAAATGATCTGTGTATAGACAATTTTTATTACATATGATGAAATCATCCATCATTCTCCACCTTGCCCTTTAACTTATTGATATGACTTGTAAATGATTGCATAATAAAATATATAGATCTTATTCGTTCCTTTTAACTATTGGATACACCAAAATTTATTTAACAACTTCCCCTAGTATATTAGTTTGTTAATGAATAAGAACATTTAACATTAAGGTTGCTTTAATATCACCAATTGTAAAGAGAAAATAAAAGATGATGTGAAAAATAAAGAAACCTAAGGAACTGTTCTGACTACTGTTAGAGCTATAGGTAGATGTACAAAAACCTGACCCTGTCTTTTGGAAGTTTAAAGTCTAATACAGGAAATGACCATAATAAAAGGCAGTATTGACTTGCTATGAGAGAGGTCCAAGGAAGTAGAATAAAAGCACAAGGAAGGGATATGGAAATTCTGTCCTAAGCTCTCAGCTGGAACTAGAAATAAAGCCATGTAGGATCATGTTAGCTGAGAACAGTTAAATATAATATTGACACATGTAAAAGAATACATATAATGTATATGTATGGTTTAAAGCATACTACTAGAATAAATATTCGTGTATCCATACTCAATTAAGAACATTACCGATACCACTGAAGCTACCTATGTACTCCCCAACCCATCTTCCTGTCTCCCATCTAGATACCACTCTCAGATCACTTTTTATCCTGTCTTCTACTTTCTTTTCAGAGATAGTTATATCCATGGATAGGTATATTTACCTTGGACATGAAGCCAGAAATGGGTTAGAGGCTCCCTCTGCTGGTTTCATGTGTAGACACCTGCCTGTTATATTTTTGCATAAGTAACATCACAGTAATAGCAATTATACTTATTTTATATTGAGTGGCTACTATATGTATTAAATGCTTTGCATATATAATTTAAAATTTAAAAACACCCTGAGAAGGAGGTGGGGGTTTTCCAAATTAATAGATGAGGAAGCTTAAGAATCAGTGAGGTTAACTGATTTGTCTGAGGTTACACATCTAGTAAGGGCAAAACTGAGATTTGAACCCTGATCAACTCCAAAGCTGTGCTTTTCTTGCTTAAACTTAGATAATTTATCTAAAGCATTTAATACAGTGTCTGGCACAGAGTACACACTCAGTAAATGGTGTTTCTTGTCACAGTAACCAGCAGGATGGTGTTGAATAGAAAATTGGCAAAAGGACACGCAAACTATGCTTTGAAGTATAGCAACATTAGGAATTGGAAAGAGTTATAATAGCAGGTGTATAAGTAAAATTATTCAAGTATTTCAGAGACAAATGATAGCTACAGCCTGGGGGAAGGAACCATATGACATACAAGACCCTTTAGGAACTGTATCCTCTTCCCTCCCCAGCTTCATCTTCTGCCATTCTACCAGGCATTCTATGCTAGTCAGGTGGTCAACTTGCAGTTTCCTGAATGGCTCATGTACTCTCGTGCCTCCTTGCTTCTGCACCTGATGCTTCCTTTCCCTGAACATTAATTCACTTGCCTAACTCCTGCTTACCTTCAAGACTGGGCTTGAGTGCCACTGCTCCCGGGAAGCCTTCCCTAATTCTCCAGGTTAAGTAAGTTAATGCCTTTATTATAAACATTATCACACTGTATTATAATTGCTCATTTACCTGTCTATTCATACTGCCAAACTCAAGGTCCTTGAGCTTGGAATGCTTTAAAATGAATAAATGATCCTGATACCACCAAAGGTCATTCATATACTCCCCCAAATTAGATAGAAGAACATGTGCTTTGGAGCTTCTATTTTCAGCTGTGATGTTAAAATCATATGTAAGCTGCAGGTAACTCCTTCAAATGATGTTTTAGAAACCCAAGGGCTAGACCTCAGAACAGAGTGTTAGCTCATCTGCTTTGGGCATTAACCTTACCAAAGAGGTAGGTGTTATATGTAATGCAAAATAGCTATCCTATGGTCATTTTTCATTAAAATTTTAGGGGCCAGGGGATTATTGTTCTGGAGGAGTGGAACTAGAAAGATTAGGATTTATATTATATACAGTATTTGAAAGGACTCCATAAACTAAGATGGATATACATTTAGGAAGTTTGAAGGGCTAGGCAACAAATAAACAAAAAAACGAAATAATTAAGTCCATCTACATTTAAAATTCTGACAACTGTATCCCAAGCAAATTTGAACATAGTGAAGATTTCTCCCTTTCTCCAAATGTCCATTTCTAATAGCTAAGTCCATATTCAGAGAGGAAAGGTAAAAAATGTGATCATGTGTATAATGTATAATGGTAATCATACTCATAAATTACTTCCAGATGTTTTTAGTGTCCTTTGTCTTTTTGTATACCTACCTTGCCCTTATATGCATTTTTCCAAAGTGTGTAAATGCTACATTTCATTCAGGAGACATTTCCTTGCAATTTTCTGTTTATTTTGAATATACTACTAAAGTACCAAATTGGTTTTAGAAAATTAATGTATGTATAATCCTATCCAGGTAAAACAATTTTATTTGAGAGAAGGTATGTGTGAGAGAGAAGAAGGGAGGGCCCAGAGCAGTCTCCATAGTTGTACATCGTTAGTTGTGACATGGTTTCATTCCACACAGGTGGATGTGGGGTTGCATGGGGCAGGAACTGAACTGGGAGGCTCCTGCATGGGAAGGGTGAACCTTCACTGCCATCCTGGTGGTTACCAGTTGCACCACATTTCAGCATATGGTTTTACACGGTCTGGGGCTGGGATTCAATCCCCAGACCTCACAGTTGCAAGGCAAGTGCTTAACCTCCTGAGCTATCCCGGCATTCCCCCGGGGTAAAACATTTTTTTAGGGGAAGCTGGGATGGCTCACTGGGTTAAGCGCTCACTTTGCAGCGCCGAGGACCGGGGATCGAATCCCGGCCCCGGCCCGTGTGGAACCATATGCTGAACTGGGAGCTCCCCCAGTTCATTTCTCTCTCTGTCTCTGTATATCTCTCTCTCTCTCACTCTGTCAAAATAAATAAATAAATAAATTTTAAAAAAACTAACATTTTTTTAAATTCCTTAATATGTTGACATGTATTTAAATTTTTCATATAACAGTCTTAGTTTGTTTTAGTGTTTTAGTTTGCTGTTATTTTACTTAACACCAAAACTTTAAAAACTTTTCTGTGTTTTTCAACTTGTTACAAGTATGTTTTCCTCTGCTATTAAATATAATAATGGAATGTGTGCAAGGTCAGTTTTGTATTATCTCTTGTGCCTCCTTTACCATGGTAAAGTATGTGTGAGAGGACACAAAGGAAGATACATGGTTCTTGCCCCCCTGGAAGCTTATAAGCATTTTGAGGAAGGGAGATACATATGGTGTTCTTTGATGCTGACCCATCATTAAATGGCCTAATATTGAATGCAGTTGAGAAGATGTGTATATCAAACATAGTCTTATATACCTGAATGTATTTTTGTTTTGCTTACTCAAGTAAAGATTTGTATCAGAGAATGTCTTCACACAGATGAGAACCAGAAGAATATTTTAGAGAGGTTTCAAAATATTGCTTTCAGTTCAGTATTAAGGTATGGTATAAATATCCAGCTCATTTGATTGTTTTTATAAATGGTGTAGTGAGAGGAAATGGCCATGGCAAAGACGCTCTTGGAAAACAGGTTCCTGCCTCTCTAACAGCTGTAGAAATCCAGCCCAGAGTAGGTAACCAGATTATTCTTCATCTTAGGAAAGAAATGCATCTGGGTGATTCCCAACAGAGCAGATGCCAAGTGTTTGCAGCACTTGAGAGTCTGTTATTCACAGGCCACTAAGGAAGGAGAGCTTTCTACTTGGACAGTAAAATGGCCCTGGTAAAGCAGTTGTTGATTAGAATGAATAGATAAGGAGGCTGTAAGTAGACTTTGGGGACGCAGCTCAAGGTCTTTCTTATCGCAGGCAATCTGTACAGCACATTTAGTGTCATCAGTGGGAAAATGTTAACTATTGTGAAAAAGAAGGAAAATGTTTAATGACAAATACAGGGACCCTTGACTGCAACCAATCTTTTATCACATCATCCTCCTAAGAGAGTTACTGACAAAATATAATTAATTTTCATTTACTTTTTAGTGACCAAATGGGGTGGCCAAGAAGAAGTAACGAGTCATAACTCTCAGGAACAGCTGTGCAGCAGGTAATACTAAGTGTAGATTTGCATTTATCCAACTAACAATCATGTCCTTCTTAGCTAACATAGCAGTTGTTTACACAGCCTGTACTACTAGGCTTCTGCAGGTAAAACTAGCTAGAATGGATACATCCAAAAGTACAACGGAGCAGTGTTTTAGGGTCTTGATTTCTTATCTGAAAGTAGATCTGAGAGTCCTTTAAAACCTTCATTACAGATACACAGTTGACACTTAAAGGGTAGAACATGTTCTTGATTTGTAGACAGTGATTTATAGTTCCTAAATCTAAATACCTGAGGATGTTGAGAATTTTCTTAACTATAGAAGAGAATCTGTCCATACCATTTAAAAATTAATATGTATTTATAAATCATATATAGATACATTTGGAAATTAGTCTACTATGAAAGGGTAAGCCATATTATAAGTTCAGGCAAAAACAAAGTATAATGCACAGATCCTTGTATCTTTTGTGTTTATTCCAAGTCCTCCCAGGGTTCTGGACCCTGTAGGTTGGACTCTACATATATTTTTATGTCATTTGTTGTTTCACCATCATATGATAAAATACTTTCCCACAGCCTGAGTAGTGGTGGAGATTTTTAGCTTTGTAAACCTTCAGCTTGTGGTTTTTAGAATGTAACAACTGGAAATAATGTTCTCTTATTGAGAACAGTAGTATGTTGTATAATCCATTCTAACCTGATTCTCTATGTAATCCTATATTTATAGCTCTTAAGTTCAAACATGTTTGTTTAATTTGTCATTTTTTTTATTAGTTACAAAAAAAAGTGTGTTACTATAAACCTTTAAATACTGCAGATATTTATAAAATAGAAAGTGAAAAGCTAGGGTACCGGTAATTTCATTCTCTAGAAACAACCAATGTTAACAGTTTAGTGTCCACTGCCCAAACATTTTTTTCAGTGCTTCTGCAAACATTATCATTATTACTTTTTATTTTTATAATAGATTTATGTTATTTATATTATCTTGCCATTTGCTTTGTTTTCTTAAAACTAAATCTTGCACACAAAAATAAATATTGTACATATAAATCTGCTCTGTTCTTCTCAAAAGCTACATGGCACTACATTTGGCAGTGATTTATTTAACCAGAACTCTTTTGATTGTTTCCAAACTTTGTAATGTCCCAAGCAAGGCAAACATACTTATATGTGTATCTTTGTACACTTGAGCATATTGCCGTAGGATAAATTCCTAAAAGAGGAATTTCTAGATCAGATGTCGAAAAATCTTTCTCCTAAAAGACTGCATCACTTTACACTCTCAATTGCAGTTAAGAGAATACCTGTTTCTCTGTAGCTTCTACAAAAGTAGTTATCAGTTTATTTAATATTTGCCGATTTTGATAAGTCAAACTGGTGTATTTATTGTTTTAACTCATATTTAAATAGTAGTGGTGGTGAGCATCTTTTTATATTAAGCCATTTATATTGTCTCTCTGTGAATTGCCTATTTGACATCTTTAAGAAAAGCTTAATCAGTAGGCTTTCTTAACAATTACTGTATAACTCTTATTTCTGTAATAAAAATATATAACTAATACCTTCAACAGGAGGTAAAATTAAATGCATACTTTGTACATTTTTCTGAGTTCTTTTGTTTGTTTTTTGCTAACCTAGAGCCATGGAACTGTTAAAGGTAAAAGGTCAAAGATCCTGGTCTGTTGGACTATCAGTAGCTGACCTGGTTGACAGTCTTGTCAATGATAAAAAGAAAGTGCATTCTGTATCAATTTTAGCAAAGGTAATTGCTATTCTTGCTCTCTTATCATATTTTAAACTTTTACATTATGAATATAAAACCAGAAAAGTGCTGTTCACACTGTAACCAAGGTAACTTCCATAGCACCAGTTTTATTTTATTTTATTATTATTATTTTTTTAATATTATTATATTTTATTGTTAAATTTAATGGGGTGACATTGGTTGGTAACAATCAGACAGTTTCCCAATGGACAACTCCACATCACATCACCCATGCATCGCATTATGTGACCAGCTCCCAGAATCAGGTCCCCCTCCAACCCGATATATCTGGTGCCCACTCCCACCTCCCCACACAACTCTCCCTCCCCCCTCCCCCCTCCTCCCTCCTCTCCAGGTAAACACCAAACCATTGAGTGTGTCCATAATGCTGAGCACCAGTTTTAGAGTAACACACAGAGGAGACAGTTTGGTCTAAGTCCTATCCTGTTTGGTTATGGGAAGTCTGTATTGCTGTCAGGTTGCCCCTTATCCCCATGTAATTTTGGGGAATTCCCAAGAAGCATTTATATATTCCATAAACTTCTTCTGGCTGTCATTTATCACCTCAGCCAGCCAGGTCACCCCAGATTGACATGCCAACTGGTTTTAGCTGGTCTTTAGTCTGCTTCTCTAGTTCAGTCTGTCCTTTACCACTTTATCCCAAGAATAAACTTCCTAAAGCACAGCTAAGACAAGGCACCAATGCTTAACCACATTTTCTTGAAAACTTAGGAATACCAGGAGAAATAAAACACGGAAAGGAAAACTTAAAACAGGTTACTGTATTTGTACCCAGGCCCATTCTGTGCTCCTCCTCTGGGAATCTACTCTGACAATCTTTTTTCTTAGCCCCTAACCTGCTACCCGTATGGCAAGGGGCTAGCTTCCTTTCCCCCAAAGAGATTGTCTTTGACCAAGTTCCTCCCATCTCACAAAAATTTCTGAAACAATAACTTCAGTTTAGAAAATAAATGAACAAAAAAATTTTTCAAAGTTCAACTTGTATCACTTTGTGCTAGGACTAGAAAAATAAGAAAGTATTCATGTTTATGATACTAACTTTTGCAGTGAGTCAGCTTTATGACAATCCCAATTTCATTTATTCCAGGGATATTATGATATAAATAGTGAAGTGTTTTTAAGTTTGCCTTGCATCCTTGGAACCAGTGGGGTATCTGAAGTCATCAAAAGCACAATAAAAGAAGATAGAGTGACTGAGAAACTCCAAAGCAGCGCATCATCAATCCACGGTCTCCAACAACAGTTAAAACTTTGATTCTAAAGTTCAGTTACCTTAAAGGAAAGTTCATTTAACTTTGCCGACATATATAGGGTTAAGAACTTATGTATCTTATACAAACTGGTTAAGGTAGATGGTTTCTTGGTTAGTTTTGTAATTTGAATTCTTAGGGAATTAGATAAGGAGGCGGGGGGGGGGAGAATCTAATTTTCCTGTTCTTGAGATATGTATACCATTCTCTACAGCAGAGATAAACATTATCTGTGATATGCATCATGTAAAATTATATATCCGCAAAGCACATTCAGCACTTTGGGAATATTTTGTAAGTAATACATTTTTAAAAGAAAATTATTCTTTGACTGGTATAGTAAACATGATAAGCTGAAGGCCCAGTATGGATTTATGAAATCAGTGTAAGGTATTAATGTTTCTTTTTAAAAATACAGTTGGTAGTAATGGTAAAAAGCATTTTGTTTTCCTTCAATTAATTCACTATCAAAATGGAAAATAATTTTCCATGTACTTTAAATAGTAAAAGGGAAAGTGAAAATTTTTAATAAATAAAGAAAAAGTATAGTTTAACTTGCAGTAGAACTGTCCTTTTTGAAATTTTCTATAACCCTTTCCTGGGCTATATCAGATCTCTTAATATCTCAAAAATTCACTGTAATGCTAGTAGAACTGTAGTGGAATGTATCTTTTTAGTGAAATTGATTATGAATGAAAGCCAAGCAGTTTAAAACTAATACATATGAGGTTTTCATAAAAGCCATTGGTTTTAAGGGCAAGAGATTGGATGAACTGATTGTTCAGAGCAAATCCTTTAGCCACTCCTGAAGAAACGATTCAATGTGCATGTGCTTTGGTGATGGATCAGTAACAATATCTTCATATGTGAAAGACAGCATACTGCCAGGGTAGCATGCAACTAATAGTAACAACTAACCTCAACACTTCTCATATTTCAGGCAGTGTGATAAGCACTTTATTCTTTTATTGAATCCTCATAGTAACCCATTGAGGTAGGAACTATTATCGTCATCATTTTATAGATGAGGAAATTGAGCTTTAGTGACCAAGATCTCATGGCTAAGGGGCACTTAACCATACAACTTCTACTTTTTCTAAGCACTGGATGGGGAGAAAGGCCTAATAGCCAAAATAGTTACCACAAAACCCTAAAGCCGGGCTTTTGCGCTCTTCCATTCTCATGTAGGAGCGTTGTTTTTTTTTTCAACATGTTTTAGAAAGAGTGATTCCCTGACTTCTCAGACTTCCCCTTAGCAAATAGCAGAAAGGGGTATGCACCGAGGTATGTGTTTATTTAGTCATTCAGGTAATGTTGACTGGGAGCCTCCTATATGTCCAGCATATTAGGCACTACAGACACAGTGGTGCAAATCTGGACTAGGTACAAGCCCTTGTGGTCCTTATAATCTAGTATGGGAGACAGTATTCAAGGGTCACAAGTAAATGTATAATTGCAAATGGAATTAAGTACTGTGAAGAAGTTCCAGGTGCTTTGAACTCATATAATAGATGAATCCAAACCAAGTCAGAGAAATAGGAGCCTAATAGTTTAAAAGGGCCGACGCATCCTAGGTAGAGAGAAAACAGTCAAACTAATACTGATTTAGTATAATAATGGATGCTTATAATGATAAGCTTAAATCATTAAATAAAGGTAAAATTATATTCAGTGTCCCATGTTTAAGAAAGTAGGAAAGTATTTAATATGCTTGGAAAGATTCCTATGAGAATTAATTAGTATAAAAACTTCGAACACTGAAGAGATAGGCATTAATGCTATATAATTTCACTAGATGTGTAGAATATTTTGGTGCTACTCTTACAATGTATCCTCATTGTCCATTCATATCAGATAGGAAAGTAAAACTGAAAGAACCTTATGGTTTTTAAACTAACTTTTTCTAATAATAGGTATCTAGAAATTAGATAATTTCTATTGGGGAAGTTGGGATGGCTCAGCAGGTTGAGCACTCCCTTTGCAGCCCCAGGGACTGAGGATGGAATCCCGGCCCCAGCCCGAGCAGACCCATATGCTGAACTGGGGTGTGCTTCCCATGTGGGAGATCCCCAGTTCAGCCCCTGGTTCAAGGTGGTGTGTCTCCCATGCAGGAGGCCTCTAGCCCAGTTCCCACCCTGTGTGGCCCCCGCCCACCTGTGTGGAACAAAACCATGTCAAAAACTGATGTACAACTATGGAGACTGCTTTGGGCCCTCCCCCTTCTCTCTGTCTGTCTGTCAAAAACAATAAAATGGATCTTTAGATAATTTCTACTATCTATTTTATAATATGCTCTTAAACAATAACCTAACTACAAGCTCCTGTATAATTTAGATTGCCAAGAATTCACGACATTAATTATAAAAGAAATGTGTCAATACAACAAATACTTATTGAACATCTGTTATTCTAAGTACTGTATTAGAATCTGAGTATTCAAAGATGAGGAACAGCTCTTGCCCTATAGAAGCCCATAATATAGAATTCTGATAGTTCCTTGACTGTTGAATATTATCAACCATGTTGTAAGTTCCATATACAAGTCCGAAGCTATGATTTGGTGATAATTTGACTTTCATGATGCTATTAACTTTCACTTTTTCGTTTTTCCAAAATCAAGCAATGTCATTATGATATTTAGTGGGACTTTGATTAAAATGTTTCTTTGATATTGTAGCAACGATAAATATTTTGTTTTTCAACTTACATTGTAGTTTTCCTTAAATATTAAGAATAATGAATAAAATAACCTTTAACTTTAAAATTACCAGGAGATGCCTAATTTTTGAATGGAAGAAAATTTATTCAGATTGAGAAGAAAGATTCTTTCATATAATTCATGTGGTCCTCCAGGATATTCAGTTATTTTGTTTTGTTGTAAGTGGCTTACGTGCAGAATGAAGAGACCAGATTTTGTTAATTGTTTTCAAACTTTAAAAAATTATTTCTAGCAAGAAAACTTTTTAAACAATATGTTACCTGCACTCTCCCAATTGATAAAAGCAGAGTTGCTCTTCCTGAGTGAGCTATGGCTTTCAGAACAGTTTGAAAACCACATTGCTTTTACGTGACATAAAAGAGATACAGTGAGAGGACAGACTGACTTATAGTTTCTTTTGACTAGAGCTATATGCTTCATGTAACATATGGTGTCCGTATCCAAAAATATGATAATTATTGGAATAGACTTTATCGTGTATATGGGCAGCAATTTATAATGATGCTTCCACATGGTTTCAATTGGGCCCTCTTTGTGTATGTCACCTTAACTTAGATACCAATTTAGAAAGGAAGTAATATCACAGCCTGTTCATCATAAACAGTAGGCTAAAATCATCCAAATTACCATAATTCACATTTTCACATCAAACCCAATTTTTATACTACCTTGAATGACACTGTGCTTATACAACTGGTGGTGATGTGCAATAATGACTAACACCGAGTGCCAAAAAAGAAAAAAAAATGTATGCACATTTTAAGAGATGTTATCTATGTATTACTTTTCAAAGTTGAATTGGATTACCATAGCAATGTGTAGCATGACATTCACTCAAAAGATGGTGTTAATCGAATGCTAGCATCACCAGGTGACAGGCAGGACAGTCATAGAAAATGGTAGAAGCCTGGTTGTCATTTGAGGAGTGCAAGACCATTTTGAAGTGGTATTTGAAATTCAAGAACATTGTGCAAGTACAGTGACAGTGGAGGTATGAGTATGCAACAGAACTTCCAACACGCCTAACAATTGCACTTATCTGTGGTAAGTTTGAGGCCCATGGTAAATTGAAACAGCATGGGCAGCGATACAAGAGGACACTTTGTTCAACGTTGCTCAAGCAGTAGTTGGCCATGATCAGAAGTGTCTGGATGCTGATGGTAACCACTTTGAGCACCTCTTGCAATTGCAGAAGTCAAACGTGACGTGTATTCATCTTTTGTTATTGGTATATATTATTACAATTTTAATAGTTTTTTTCCTTTCTTAAAATGTGTATACATTTCGGGGGCACCCTCTGTGTAAATGACCGTGAAGAACTTTCATAGGTAGTAGACATTTATTTAAGGTCACTACTCTTGCACCGTATAAGGCAGTGAGGATCTGAATATGAGCTTGCCCTCAAAGACTTGGACTTTGAGGCGGACAGGCTAGTACACAAATATAGCGCAAAGTAGACTGCAGCGTGTATTGCTCTTTGTCCCTGGCCACAGAGGAGAAATTCTGACTTAGGGGAATCGTTTCCTGGAGAAGAAATTACTGCCAGGCTTCCAGTGAAACGAGGACTCTGCACTTTGCCTTTGTTAATATATTATGAAGAACTTTTAAACTTAAACCTTGATAACCAGGAAGACCCTAGGCATCATCTAATGCAAGCCTCTCATGTTAGAGTTGGAAAACACTTCAGCACCAGCTAGATTAGAACTGCATTTGCCTGCTATTAACGCAAGCAAAAGTCAATGGCAGAACTTTTCTGACTCCCAGCCCAGTGCCCTCCCATTGATTAATTGTAATTAACGTTCACTGGCAAAACCTTCGCACTATTTCTTCCCATCCCTACATCTGCTCTGCTAGTCTAAGGGCAGTGGCGAAACACTTGCCAATCTTGTTTCATCCCAGAGTTTCCATCCTCATAACAGGATTGCCCTCATCATTGGGACCCAACGGGGCCTGCAAAGCACTGCGCCTGCGCAATGGTCTGGCCCCCCCCACCCCTCCCCACCCCAAGCCCAGCCTCCGGCCTTACTTCGGAAGTGACGTAAAGGAAGCGACAGGACTCGTGGAGGCCGATTTCCTGTTACTAGAGGTGGGGGGGTGGGGGGCTGGCTGCTCGGTGTGCGATTGTGTGGGGCGGCCTGGGGCGGCCCCGGAGCGGCTGACCCTCTGCCTTCGGGAACGGGAGCCGCGAGGTAGCCAGCATGGCGGTATCGGAGAGCCAGCTCAAGAAAATGGTGTCCAAGGTGAGGCCGCGACGCGCTCGTTCGCCTGCGCCCAGCCACCGCGCCCACCGGGCCTGGCCCGACCCAGCCCAGTTCGCCTGCCCGGCGGACCGGAAGCCCCAGTGCCGTCCTCCGGTGCCTTTGTGGCTCCCAGCCGGAGATGCCTTGTTGCCTAGTGCCGGAACCCCCCTGTGGGGCGCGGGAAGGTGGGGGGCGGCGGCAGTCAACAAAGGCGCGGAGCGGAGGCCACCTGCCGCCCGCCCTCTTCGGGTTGAGTTTGGAGCAGTCTCGGGGACAGTATAGTTTTCGTTTTACTTTTTATAAACACAAAGAGGGGCTGTACTTAAATTCTGGATCCGCGGCAATCCTCCCAGCTCTTGCCCCAGTGTTCCGGTGTGTCAGTGTGCACCCCTCCCGGCCTCCAGAGTGCCCTGTTTTCAGTCTTGTGTTCCCCACACACAGCTCAGTGATGAGTGAGTGCTGGTTCACTTGGCTAGATTATAAGGAAAAGCATCTAGAGAAGCCAAAGTACCAGTACCTCACTACCTCGGGTGAAATAAAATTCCGTTACCATTTCAGAGACTTTGCTAAGAGTAACCATCTTTAATTACATGAACTTACTTGCTTTGAATTTACTATATAACCTTCACAGTCGGAGACAAGTGTATTTTTTATTTTTAGAAAAGCAGGTATGCATTTGGTCTGTTAATATTAAATCCTTGAATTATTTTGATGACTACTTCAAATATAGCACCTGATTCCAGAGAGAACCTGGTGAGGTTATTTTTTTGTTTTTCAGTTTACAAAAGCTAATTGGAGTAAGATGTAGCAGGGCTGTCCGGGGGGAAAAAATTCAGTCATAAGTGCTACTTCCCATATTACATGGCTCATATACGGACAGCTCTCATGTATGTAAAGTGGTTCAGAGCTTTGGCTATCTTTGTAAAAGCAAGAGTGGTAGAAATCGAAATGTTTTAAAATTAAATCATTTTCAGCATTACAAAAACACACTATTATGTATAAGCTTAATTCTTTGGGGAAAAAAAATTTCTATTAAAATCGTTCCCATATTCTTTGATTGAAGAGCAGTAACCTCTAATGAGAAAGTGACAATTTTCGAAATAAAACTTCTCTTGGTTTTCTAATGTGTTCTAGGCTTCTTGATTTTCTTTTGATAAAGTAATTAATTACCCATAATTGTAGAGGGAGTTTTAGAGAGCCCTAGAAGATTGTGGCCCAGATCTTGGCAACTGGGTGTACACATCTGGAGTTCAGGAGACAAGTTCAGTCTGCAATTTTTTAATTTGGGATTTAATGTGTGAATAAATGATATTTAAAGTCTGGAGGGAAATCACCAAAGGACTGAGTTTTAAATAAAGAGGATCAAGTACTGGACCCTGGGGCTCTAATATTAAGAGGTTAGAAGAAGAGAAAGAACCAGCAAAGAGACTGAGAAAGCTGCCACAGAGGTGGGGGGAATAAAATTTAGGAAAAAATCATGAAAAAGATTATAACTTTTGTAGCCAACTAGTAATTTACAGGAAATACAGAGGACATAGGAGCGTATATATGTTAAGCTACACCAAGGCAATGCAATTAGCAAAATTCAAACCATAGGAACCTCTATAGGACAAATGAACCAATTTTGTCAACAAATTCCAAGGACTAAAAATTGAAATGGCCCATCAACTAATGAGTAGATAAATAAAACGATATATTTAATAATCATGGCAGATTATTCAGCTGTAAAAGGAATGAAGTACTGATACATACTAGGACTGTGATGTACCTTGAAGACTTGTTAAGTGAAAGAACCTAGTCATAAATAACCACGTAGCATATCATTCCATTTATATGAAATGTCCAGAATAGCCAAACTGATAGAAACAAAGTTGATTAGCAGTTGTCTAGGGTGCATGAGGGTACAGGGTACATGGATTTAGCGGGTAGTTGCTAAAGGAGACCAGCTTTGTTTGCAGGTGATGGAAATGTTCTAAAATTGTGGAAGTTGCATAACTAGATGTACTAAAACCATTGAATTTTATGTAATTGATTTTAAATTTGTGAATTACATCTCAATAAAGCTGTTATTTAAAAAAAAATGAGAGAATGTGTAGATTAAACAAGACCTAAAAGATATTTTAACAAATTGCGGTATGTGGACTTCATTTGGATCTCAATTCAAACGAAGTGATATAAACAAAAACAGACTACATATTTGATAATATTACAGAAATTGTGATTACCGTATTTTTCGCTCCATAAGACGCACCTGACCTGCCTGGACCCGCTCTCCTTCCATGCAGTCCCTGCTTTCTGATCTGGCTGCAGGCTTCCCCACAGCATCATTAAGGTCCCCAACGTGCACTCTTCTTTGCAGTATTCGCTCCATAAGACACACACACTTTTCCCTCCACTTGGGGGGAGGGGGGTGGCGTCTTATGGACCGAAAAACACGGTATTTTTGTGTGATAGTAATACTGTGGGTTTTTCTAAAGTTGTTTTAAAGATACATACTAAAATATTTATGGGTAATAGGCTATGATTTGTTTCCAAATAAGGAATGATGAATGAGATTATGGATTAAATAAGATTATCTATGAGTTGATTATTATTGAAGCTGAGTGTAGGATACACATGGCTCATTATAGTATTCTGCCTGCTTTTGGATATTTTTGAAATGTTCCATAACTAAAATTTTAAAAAGAGAGGATATAATTTTGCTTTGTTTAAAAAAAAAAAAAAAAAAGAAACGGAGCAATCAGACGGCAAAGGCAGTAAGCTTCTTGTAGAGTTTTGCTGTAAAGGGAAACTGAGAGAATTGTGGTGGTAGTTAGGGGAGTGAAGGAAGGTTAGGAACCTGTTTGTGTGATTAAGATGGATGGGAGCAATACAAATATGTTTGCCAATAATACTGATCTCATAGAATGGAAAAATTAGTACTTCAGGACAAAAGAGGGCAAGAAATAGCTGAAGAGATGCCTTTGACTCAAGATCTGGATTTGATCCCTAATTTTTCTTGTATTTTCTTATTGTCTCTTCATGATAGTCTCTGAGATTTCTTTGATTTCACATTCAAGTCTGTTGAATGTTTTGTATCTACTCACATTTTTTAATGTCCAAGAGTCCTTCTCTGAGTATCCTTGTTTCATGGATACATTGTTTCTTCTTTCTTTGAAGTTATTCATGCTAATTTTTTTGTTGTTGTTGTTGTTAAATTTAATGGGGTGACATTCATTGGTTGGCAACAATTAGATAGTTTCCAGATGCACAAGTCACATCACATCACCCATGCATCGCACTATGTGCCCACCACCCAGAATCAGCTCCCCCCCACAGCTAATTTTTTTTTTAAGTTTTCTTCTTCCATTATTTCTACTAAGTACTTTCTTGTTTCTTTTCTGTTTGGGTCTCTGACATTCTTTTTGGGGTCTTTGTTTTTTGAAATAGCTGACTGCTCTTTTTTTTTAAAGATTTATTTTATTGATTTTTGACAGAGAGAAACAGAGACAGAGAGATACAGAGAGAAGGGGGGAGGGCCCAGAGCAGTCTCCATAGTTGACATTAGTTTTTCCATATATGGTAGTTTCACTCCACAGGTGGGCACAGGGCTGCGCAGGGCAAGAACTGGGCCGGGAGCCTCCCACATATGTCCCGGCAAGAACTGAACTGGGGGCACACCCCAGTTCAGCATGTGGGTCCGCATGGGCTGGGGCGGGGATTCGATCCTCTGCCCCCGGGGCTTCAAAGGGAGCGCTCAACCCGCTGAGCCATCCCAGCTTTCCCTGCTCTTTTTTAAGAAGCACTAAAAGTTGATTGAAAGCTTTGTGTACATGGATGAAGCTTGTCAACTGGTGGGCTTCAAGTATTGTGATCAGATGGAGGTCCCTAGCTTCTGATCTTCTGATCTCCTGATCTGCCAAGAGTATGTAAGCCAGGTTCCTGTAGTTTTCTAGAGTGGAGTGGTACAAGCTGGCAATGTGAAAACACAATATAGCAAATGATAAATTGCTAAATAGTTGTTATTCACAATAAATGCTGGAGCAGTCACTGTGTGCTAAAGGGACTTCTGGAAAAGAATATGTTAAGAAAGAGAGATGTAAGCTAGGTTTTTGAGAATGATTAAGATTTAATTTGGTGGAAGACCTTTTAAAGTTAGAAGAAGAGCTAAAATGAAGGTGAATAAAGGGTTTGAATAGGTGGCAGGAGAGAAAGCTATTGAGGTTCTTTTCAGCTTTAATAAATGTTAATGATTAGTACAAACCATTACACTTTTTTAATTTATTTTTATTGGTTTTTTGACAGAGAGACAGAAAAGGGGGAGGGCCCAGAGCAGTCTCCATAGTTGACAGCATTAGTTTTCCGTATAGTTTCACTCCACAGGTGGGCGCAGGGCAGGAACCGGGCCGGGGGCTCCCACATAGGCCCTGGCAAGAACTGAACCGGGTGCACACCCCCAGTTCAGCATATGGGTTCGCATGGGCCGGAGCCGGGACTCGATCCCTGGTCTCTGGGGCTGTAAAGCAAGCACTTAACCCACTGAGCCATCCCAGCTTCCCCACCATTATACTTTTAAGAGTGCTATTAAGAAAGTAAGATTTTAAGAAAAATTAACCTAGCAGTAAAATATGTACATTGGTTTTAAACTAAATTCTTGTGTGATTTTGCTTTTCAGTACAAATACAGAGACCTAACTGTACGTGAAACTGTCAATGTTATTACATTATACAAAGATCTCAAACCTGTATTGGATTCATATGGTGAGTTTACATAATAAATATCAATTACTATACTTGGAGTTTACTCTTTTTTGTTAATGATTATAGGTTTCTCGTTTTTCATTTAAGTTTGTTGTTTTTTCCATTGTAGAACCTCCTATAGGCCTATAAGTGTTGGACAGATAGAAAATTATAAGATCTAATAATAACATCTTATATTTGTTTAGTTATTTTAAGTTTTAAAACAAATATTATGCAAATTTAGACCTAGAGGGGTTGTTAAACACAGTTTTGTTCATCATTTCCCAAAGTATTATCCGTAGTTGTGAAGAAAGTTGCTTAGGGAGATGAGGGGGATTCTCTGGTTAAGTTTGAATGGTTACAGATTAAACAAAATTAGATGAACTTTGCAGCAGTGTTTCTCAGAGCCTTTAATATGCTAATGTGTTATGCCTCACCAAGAAGGGAAAGAATATATTGTACAGTGTATCCTAAAGTTAATTACTGAACCCTACTCACCAACCCCCACCCTGGCATCTCTTTATATTCTTAGGAAGACATTTAACAAAACTATGTTCTGAACTATTCCTTTCATTTCATATATGAGGAAAACATTTGTTAACAAGTTTATGTATGTTTATATGTATGTATATATGTATGTATTTTTTTGTTTTTTAAGAGAAGGTGAGAGAGAGAGAGAGAAAAGTGGGGAGGGCCCAGAGCAGTCTTCATAGCTGTATGACATCATCAGTTGTGGCATAGTTTCATTCCACACAGATGAATGTGGGGCTGCACGGGGCAGGAGCCTAGCCCAAGGCCCTCCATCATGGGAGGCGAGAACCTTTACTGCCATTTGGCAACCAGTTGTGCCACAGTTCAGCACATGGGGTTTTGCATGGGCCAGGCTAGGAATCGAACCCCAGACCTTGTGATTGCGAAGCAAGTGCTCAACTACTAAGCTGTCTTAGCATCCCAGAAAACATTTTTTAAATGTGATCTTTAATTTTGTAAAGTATGTAGGTAATAGTTTAGCTGCGACAAAATAAAGGTGGGATTTAACTTAAAACATGACAATTTATAAAGTTCTCTTTCTTTTTTTGTTTAAATAGTCCTTTTGTCCCCATACCTAATGTACCATGATCAAGGGCTCCTGTCTATGATGGGGCCCTTGGCACTGAGGGCAAGTAGCTTAATTTTGTGGCTGAGACTCTCACTCTAAACTCCACTCACCCCTTTGGCTTTGAAAACATTAGGAGCCTGTTGCTGAGAGTTGGGAATAGATGGACAGTCTGAGTTTCCTGAACAAAGACATGAACCTGAAGTTCTCTTCCAAACTTAAGGCACAATTATTCCTCATGTTCACATACTGTACTGTGGTTCTAGATCCGAAAAAAATCTCATATTACCTAAACTAGAGTTAATTTAAAAATGGCTTCACTGAGGGGAAAATGCAGGTTTTACTGTAAGTATATAGTTTTTATAGTATGCTAAAAGAATTAAGACTTGGTTAAAAGTGACAAACTGACAGATTCAAGTCATTGAACAAATCAGCTTTATACGATGAGACCACGTCTAAACCATTGTCATCAACATGCTTTTAGAGTAAATAAAGCCATAAATTTAAATAAGGTGGGTTTTTAATGCACAAAATTAGAATAAATTACTGCACAGTTTATAATTGTCCATAGTAAGTAAAAGAACTGAGGTCAACAATACTGTGTTCTTGTAGTGCACATTATAGCATTTTCCTTGGGTGTTATGTTAATTCCAAAACATTATTACAAATAATAGCAGTTCATATAATACAAATCATGTGCCCTAATTAATCAGTCAGTTACAGATAGAAAAACTTGTGTGATAAGAGAAATACTTGTGTTAAAAGAAGATGTCTATGTTGAACTGTGAAAACTTTAATACTGTGATTTGATTCTACATTGAGATTGAGAATGATAGTGGATAAACATGAATCTAAAATTTTATGATATTAGATGAACATTTAGTATGGTATTAGTTGATGGTGATTTTTAAAGTAATTTTACAATCATATTGGGGACACAGAAGTTATATTTACTGGGATTGTAGCATTAACATCTGTTTCCAATTCAAAGCATCTTTCCTTTACTCATTCTAAAGCTGATTCCTTTGAGTGAATCAGCAAAATATACTCTGTTATTGGACAAAATGGATGATACATTAACAAATTAGCCCCTTTCAAGGGTAATAATAATAATAAGTTTTAACTAGCATTTGTAGAAGAATAACTTACGTAGGAGCACCTACAAAAATGTTCATGATTAAGTCATTGTTCTTTCCTTTCAGTTTTTAATGATGGCAGTTCCAGAGAACTAATGAACCTCACTGGAACAATTCCTGTGCCTTACAGAGGTAAATATCTTAATGTAATTTGTTTCCATTGTAGATGCATTTTGATTCACATATGTTGCTAGAGAGTTAATAAGTAAATTAAACCCACTTTCTCATGACTTTTGTAATGATGTGGAGATTTTGACTTCTGTTGTAATTGAACTTTATTTGGCAGCAGCACCTAATATTTTCAGCTTTGTTTTCTTTTTTTTTTTCCTTTCTTAACAAGATATATCAGTATGTACCTCATTATGATAGAAGAATTTAATGTTTCATGGAATCAGAGAATCTCAGAACTAGAAAGGAATCTTAGATGCCTCTTAGGTCAGGCTTCCACCCCATTCAGACTTTTCTGATACTGGGAAGCTTTATATAGTATAGTTCCTAGGATAGTCTTAAAGTCAGGGTAGAATAAGGTTTCAGTTCTCACTCTGTAATCATCCATGTTTGTGACAGTGGGCATCTGTAACATTTGGATAATAGTACCTGATTCAAAAAAGAAATTATTGTGATAATGTTTATAGGCCTTAGTACAGAGTGTGGTATATAATAAACATAACAAAAGTAGTTATTATTTAGTACCCACTATATAAGTGCTGAGGTTATAAAGGTAAATAAAGGACTTACCTTCCCTGGAAGAACTTACATAAAGAAAACAGAGGGAATAAATAGATACAATATTCTATAACTGCTCAAGAATGATAAAATATAAAGGTGCTATGAGATTACAGAGGAGAACAAGGCCATCTGGGAAGTAATGGAGGAAATGACATTTGAATTTGGTATTAAAGGATGAGATGACTCAACCATTCATAACAGAATGGACATTCCAGGCAGAGGACAAAAACACTTGAGCAGCAACATTGAATAAAGCAAGTGTGATAACATTAGGGATGACTGGGTAAAATTCAGGATTACTGGCTTTGTCTTTGCCTTCAGAAAATACTCTGGTGAAGGAAATGGTTATATGAGAAAAGGAAGGAGGCAGGGAACTATGGTAAACATAATTCAAGATATTTATTTCATATATATCAAAATTTTATCTAAATCCTCTGTTTCCATTACCATTTTTTTGTATGGCATAGTTCTTATGCCTCAATAATCATGAACAAGTCTTCATTTTCACAAAGCGAAGAATTCTGGGTGGTGGAATAAACATGTTTTATGTATTAGGATCTAGTCTGTTGGAGTTCTTTATTCATTATATAAATAGTTTGGGGTAAAAAATAAATACAAAGTTCCATAAGTATCTGATTTCTTTAAGTGAAATTTATATGTACATACTTAAATGAAGTGAAACTTTCTAAGAGGAAAATTGAATATGTTAGGTGATTCAAATGGTAACTTAGGACATTGACTTTGAGCTTAGTAAGAAAAGGTTATGATTTATATTCAGTATGTTTATTGGATCCTTTGAAACACTTCAGCTTGACTATAGTCAAAATTTTCAACAGAGATTCTATTACATAAAGCAGAGAGAAGGAAGTGGTATCATTGAATAACTACCACTGAAAATGCCATATGCACTGGTCAAGCTGTGGCCACCAGTCAGCATCTGTTTGACAGTTGTATAACTTTGGCACTTTTGTTACCATAGGGCAACATAGGCTCATGCTGCCTATGCCATTCAGCCAATAGACCAACCCAGGAATTGGGTCATAGTAAGTGTTTATTATCAAGGTACTGATGACCCAAGAAGGCAGAGGTTGGGTGGCAAAAAAAAAAGGAAAGGAGTTTTTATTTCAAAACTATATAACATTTACACATATGAAAAGAAATCACCCTGCTGCTTTCCCCAGACCTGTCCTAGACTGCACCTGGAGCCCTTCTTCCTTTTAACAATACTGTCCTTTGGAGAATACAGGCAGCTACAAAATGATACTCCATACAGATCCTCATGGTAACAGAAAGCATAGTCCAAAAAGACCAAGCAGAAAGGAGAGAGCCGTCTCTGCCCTCTGGGAAGCATACACAGCTGGTGTACAGTCCTCCAGGCAGACCTCTGACCTCCACAGAAGCAAACAGAGGGGCTGTCTGTCCTCTCCCCACTGAGCTATCCCAGTGCTGAACGTGTGCCCTTTATTCCCTTCCATCTGCCTATGTCCTTTGGCCACGTTACCGAGGGCTGAGCACCAGAGGTGCTGCAACACCTAGAGGGCTGAGCAGGCTTATCCCTGGGGATCAAGAGCTCCCCTCAAACCAAACCTCCATGACCCAAGCGTTCCCCCACCCCCATTTTCTGCCCTCTTTGTATATCCCAGCCCTGAATGAAGCAGGAGAGTCCCTCTTCCCTTATCAGTTACCCATTACCGCCAATTACATCCACATCCGCCATCCTATGGTGCTTCTGTTCTTGTCAGTTGTGGTCACTGAGCACCAGTTACACCTATGCCTGTCAGCCCCTTGGAGCTTTCATAGCAGAGGAGGGAGATCAGACAGGTGCCTTGACCACTTTATGGCTGCCCTGCTGCCTCCTCTCATAGTCTTTCTATACCCCTTCCCAGTAACCTTATTAACTAAAATGCTAAGAATCAAGTAGCAAAGAATGGGTTGAGCTAAAAGTTACTTCGTGAAGAATGCTTTTACAGCAGCAGGCACATGCTGACAGGAGTTATCAGCTCCTTAATCCTACTGATTTTACAGACTGAAAATTTGAGAAACTGACCTTAAAAAGAACTTTGAAACATTAAAATACTTGTGATTTTTAGAAATGTTGCTTAGTTCTCTTGCTTACCTACTAAAACATTATTGAAAAATAACAAAGATAAAGTAACTAAAGTTTATCTTTCTCTCTCAGGTAATATATACAATATTCCAATATGCCTTTGGCTGCTGGACACATACCCATATAATCCTCCTATCTGTTTTGTTAAGCCTACTAGTTCAATGACTATTAAAACAGGAAAGCATGTTGATGCAAATGGAAAAATATATCTTCCTTATCTACACGAGTGGAAACATGTGAGTATTAACAGTGTTCTGTGAATATTTTGCATTTTATATGTTTGTCTTACTAGCATCTACTCTCTCTTAACACTCAGGATTGCAAGGAGATAAGTTCACATAAGGTCACTAATCACTGAGCTAGGTAATTGGAAAAGGTTCTCCAAAACAGACACAAACATGTGCTATATACAGTTATAGTACAGCCACTGTTCACTTAATGACCCAATGGTTTAACAGCTGCTTGGACTTATTCCAGTTCTCCAGCGCAGGAAATCCCCTTTCAGCCTGTGTGTGTCTTGGGAGTCCCCTTTCTCAGTCTTTGTCTCTCCCACTGTTGGTTAGTATTCACTACATGAAGAGTTTGCAATCATCCAAAGGTATATATTTCCATTTATAAGTGTGGTGTTGTGTATCTATTGAAAAATGCATACCCTGTGGCCCCACAACACACCACAAGATATCCGCCTTTAATCTTACTTATTGACCAGTCCACTTAATGACCTAGTCTGGGAACGGAACTCGGTGGTTGAGGGGAGTGCCTATAGTAGGCTCTACCATCTAGGTTTGTATAAGTGCACTTCTGTGATGTTCACACAGTGATGAAGTCACCAAACAGCACATTTCTCAGAATGTGTCCCCATTGTTAAGTGGCACATGACTATATCTTATATTTGTATAGAGCTTGGCAATTTACAGAGTATGCAGTCTCTATTTTATTTGCTTGAGTTGAACCTTTAAGAATGGACAGAATTCATATAATGGGAAGTGCATTTAATAAATAGTATACAGGGGATGCCGGGATAGCTCAGCAGTTGAACACTTGCCTCACAATTATAAGGTCCAGAGTTCGATTCCCAGCCCCAGCCCATCCATCCCCTATATGCTGAACTGTGGCACAACTGGTGGCCACCAAATGGTGGCGAAGGTTCTTGCCTCCTTTCATGCGTGAGTCCCCCAGTTCAGTTCTTGCCTTGTGTGGCCCCACATCCACCTGTGTGGAATGAAACTGTAGCAACTAATGATGTGCACCTATGGAGACTGCTTTGGGCCTCTCTTCGTTCTTTCTCTCTCTCTCTCTCAAACAAATTAAAATATTTTAAAAAATAAAAATAAATGCACAAATGAACTACTAATTCATACTATAGCACAGATGAATGTTGTGCTAAGTAAAAGAAGCCAGACACAAAAGGTCACATTATATGATTCTGTTTATATGAAATGTCCAGAATAGGTACATCCAGTCACAGAAAATACGTTAACAGTTGCCAAGTGCCAGGGGAAGTGGGAAGTGACTACTAATGGGTACAGGTTTCTTTTGGGAATAATGGAAATATTTTGGAATTAATGGTGATAGAAAAAAAACAACTATACAGTTCAAAAGTAAATTTTATGATATGTGAATTATATATCAACTTAAAAATGTGTGAGATTGTGATTTATTAATAGTTTGGGAATTTTGTTGGACTAAATAATAAGAAAAGTGTGTGCTCTCAAAAGCCACCCTTACTCCCCTATACAAGCCACGATCTCCAGCCCATATTTGTTGGTGTTACACAGATACTGCACATGCTTATCCCCAATCTCAGCATATACCATATTTTTCGGTCCATACGACGCACTTTTTCCCCCCAAAAAAAGTGGAGGGGAAAGTGTGTGCATCTTATGGAGCGAATACTGCAAAGAAGAGTGCACATTGGGGACCTTAATGATGCCATGGGGAAGTCTGCAGCCAGATCAGAAAGCAGGGACTGCATGGAAGGACAGCGGGTCCAGGCAGGTCAGGTGCGTCTTACAGAGCGAAAAATACGGTAAATTCATGGACAAACATAAGAAAATAAAACCTTGGGTAAACGGGGATTACTGTACCGTATTTTCCGGCATATAAGACGACCGGGCGTATAAGACGACCCCCTAATTTTACAGTTAAAACATAGGTTTAGGCCTATATTCGCTGTATAAGCCCCACTTCCGAGGCTGTAGTCTTACACAGCGAATATAGGCCTAAACCTATGTTTTAACTGTAAAATTAGGGGGTCGTCTTATACGCCCAGTCGTCTTATATGCCGGAAAATACGGTACATGAAACAATAGCCATGCCTCACATAAATAACTAAATAAGTAAAAATCACCTAACTTTATTAATAGAATTTTTGTGCTTGGGGTCCTATAAAGAAAATTACCAAGCTGAGTTGAAAACTGATAAGAAATCCCAAACTTTTCCCTTTTGCCAATAATTAAATCTATAGCTGATTTAAATTTGTTTTGTTTTTAGCCACAGTCAGACTTGTTGGGGCTTATTCAGGTCATGATTGTGGTGTTTGGAGATGAACCTCCAGTCTTCTCTCGACCTACTGTGTCAGCATCCTATCCACCATACCAGGCAACAGGGCCACCAAATAGTAAGTACACTTGAGATTTGATCTTTAAACTCGTAGAAACAAAAGAAAACAGAAAGCCTTGTTTAAAAAATGTTTTTAATGGCTTTACTTTGCTTTTTAGCTTGTCAAGTTAGTGGATTTTTTGGAGGTATTCTGAGGCCCCACATCTGCATGTTCAGATTCCCACCAAAGACTGGCATTTGGGCTTTCGTTTGTGGGTAGAAATCTAATTCTGGGTGTGCTGAATTCCAAAACGGAGGAGAAAGATCGCTGGGACAGAGCTTGAAATTTTTTTTTTTTTTTTTTTTTTTAATTATGCATGCCATGGAATAGCCTTATTTGATCAGTTTGGAAGTAGATATAACTTGAAAGGTTGATTTCTTTGCAACTTTAAGATCAGTATTGTAGATAAAAATCAATTACAAAGTCAACTAAATTATTTACATTCAGCTATTCTGGGTATACATAATTGGATATAGAGCTCTCAGCTTTCTTCTCTTTAGTACAGCCAATTCATGATTTTTACCTATTATGGAGAGGGTGGTACATTATCTCTATTCTTGGTTTTTTTAAATAATTCTTATGGATGCTTCAAAATTACCCTGGATAATTGAGAGTTGGTTGTACTTAACTTGTTTTGACTTTATTAAACCTGTATTGATTTCATTGTTGTGAGCTGTGAATTTTTACAGTTTTAAAGTTATAATTAATTACACTTATTATCTTATAAGTCAGGTTATATGAGCTTTAATTTTTTCTACTGCTGAAAATTATCCTCTCTTTAATTCATTCTGTTTTGAGCATCTTGACTCACAAACTGAATAGTAGTCTAACAGGAAGAACCTCTGAACCCTTTTTCATCCCTGCCTTCCCAGAATAAACTTAGTTTAAGGATTTGGTAGCTCTTTTACTAAAGATTCTAGTAATTTCTTTTGGACCAGCAATTTGTTTTCATCTTAATAAATTCTGTTAACTCTTAATACTCAAGATTAGATAATTTTGCTTAAGTTTGGAATATCAAATATTTTCTAGTTCATCATTCATGTTTATTTGCTTAACTAACATAGTGACCACCTAAGAGAAAGGTAACCTTTTCAGAAATTTAGGCAGTCTCCTGAGCAACATTTTTTTTTTTTTTTTTTTTTAATATTTATTTATTTATTTATTTATTACTAAGAGAGAGAGAGAGATACAGAGACAGAGAGAGAACTGAACTGGGGGAGATCCCAGTTCAGCATATGGTTCCACATGGGCCAGGGCTGGGATTTGATCCCCGGTCCCCAGCACTACAAAGTGAGTGAGTGCTTAACCCACTGAGCCATCCCGGCTTCCCCCTGAGCAACATTTTTTCCTAAATTTCTTCTACTTTTATATTGACATTGAAAGTGCAGCATTCTAGAAAGAAACCACACTAAAGAGATCACTATTGCAGTTCAGTTTTGTACTCAAAATAAACCACATTAAATAATAGAGCCAATTTAAGAAAATTACTAAGACCAATTTATTATCCATCCATTCTAGTTTTAATACTTTTTATACATTTAAACAATGTTCATTATTATTTGGTATGACTAAAGAAATGTTCTGAATTCTGTTCCCCCAAAACACACCAAGGACTAACCCCCCAAATTTGGATACATTCTTAAATACTGTCTTCTAGTTGAGAAATTATGTACTTCTATTATTATTACTTAAAACATTTTTGATCTCCTGGTTTTAGAATGACTTGAACTAGCTATGAGTCATATTTAAAAAGTGTTATATTGAAGCCTGATTTTTTGACAACTAACAGTAATTAATACTCAACATTTATTGAGTAAACTATGGGTCACAGCTAAGCACTTCGTATTTGTTCTTATTTACCGGTAGTCCTTTTAATAACTCCTTATGTTATGTGTATTTGTATCCCATTTTATTCTAGCTCTTAAATTAATTTACCTCATTATCTACTTCCTTGCCAGTCTTGGATCTAAATAATATTTACTGTTTACCAAAAACAAAATTGGAAGGTTTTGGTGGAATTACTAGCTTTTCAGAACCTCAGGAAATTGCTTATAACTATGATGTGGTGGTTTACATGTGTAAGAGTAATTGACTGTATGTTGCCGTGACTCAATAGTGGACTCATCCTTTGCTGTTCACAAAGATCAACTGTTCTTTGCCCCAGGAAGCAAAAATGTTTTATGAAATCTAGCAATTGTGTCATTATGGAAGGTTTTTTCCTTTTTGAAATAGCATTGAACATCATCCTAGCTTCATTATACTTAAGAAAGAATTTACTTATGACATCAATAGATTCATCCTAAAAAGAAGACTAAGAACACTGGTACTTGGACATGTATGCTCAGCTACTGTGGTAAAGACTTCTAAGGCCTTTGATCAGAGTCCAGCATACTTTGCCCACCTATTTGCATTCTATGCTCTAAAAGTACATTTCTTAAAGGCTGGTCTCTGTTGTCGTAAAGGCTTCATACACCAATCCTTTAGATCACTTTTAATTACCCACACCGCCTAGGTTTAGATTACCTCTCTATGACCCTGTGTATGTATAACACTCTGCCTTTCCCCTGTCATAACACATAGAACTAATCACTGTGTTGTGATTATTCCTTGCTCACTTATCTCCCTGACTAGACTATGAGCAACTTGAGGCTAGGAATTCCAGAATTCCTTTTTTTTTTTTTTTAATCAAATTCCTGGTGCCTGTTACATAGGAGGTACTAAAATATTAATTGGATTAAGCAGGGGTCTCCAAACTTCAGCCCGTGGGCCGCATTAACTATCAAACAGCAGTTTGGGGGCCGACTACACACTCGAGGTCCAAATAAAAAAGAATCAAAATATAGATGTTGTTTTTAATTATTTATTTAATATTATTTTATTCAGATTAAAAGGTCTCCACGGGCCGGATGAGAGGGCCTTGCGGGCCTCATGCAGCCCATAGTTTGGAGGGCCATAGTTTGGAGACCCCTGGATTAAAGGCTAATTCACCATTATATTCAGTGAGAAACATTTCACTGAGGATAAATTAATTCCCAGACAAATCATTTCCAGTTAAAGCCAAAATTAACTTCTCTTTTTCTTCCTCTGTTTATTAAAGCCTGTTGGCACCACTGACTTCTGTCATTAGTGTTCTCTTTTTAAAATATGTAAAGCATTCTTTGAGCTTGCTAGATTTGAGTCATTTTTTCCTACTACTTTCAAACTTTTGTTTTTAATCAGTTCTACCTGAATACAAGTTTTATGTAGGTCTTTTATTAAAGTCCTCAATCAAGATTGCCAACAAAACCAGCTGTGCTAATTGGTCAACATAGTCTTAAAAGAAAAACCAAAAGATTTCTTAGATACAGTAAAGAGGTCACTTTCTACGAAGCTGACCTTGAACCAGAGGAGGGCAGAATTATCTTCTAAATTCTAAATTGAACCACCTCTTGTCTCAGTTTAGAGAATTCTTGAGAGCTTATAAAACTGACCAGGTTGACCTATTTGCCAGTTATCCCTTGTTGGGATTGTTATGTGTGTTGTCATAACTCATGTTTAATGTTTTGAGAATTACGTGATTTTTTTAGAGAAGTGTGCTTGAAGTAAAGAACTAATATGGTTGGAGTGTTTGTTTTGTTTTGGTGCTGAGATTTGGGTTCTTTAACAGTATGAAATTTTGCTATGGTTTGACAATTGTATATGTCTTACTGGATAATCTGTGTATCCAGGACTATATTATTTAAAATGTTAAAACTTATTTTTAGCTTCCTACATGCCAGGCATGCCCAGTGGAATCTCTTCATACCCATCTGGATACCCTCCCAATCCCAGGTAATGAAAAATTATCTTCTGAATAACTGTAATAGAAATTCTGTTAGATGTAGAACCAAATTAATGTATGCTAATTAGGACGTTAAAGTAAATTTAGTTGCAATTTAATAAGAGGAAAAATCAGTTTATTGGTGGAATTTTATGGCATGTACATAGTTTAAAGGGAGTTTATTCCATTGTAGAAGAATGCAGCTCCATCCCATTTACAGAGAAGAAAGGGATGGGGTAATGACAATGATTTTATTGGTTTTAGACCTTGAAATTCTTGTTGCTTCCCTTTTAAGAACTTTGTATATATCCAGTGTAGATAGCTGAAAAGGTAATGAAATACTACTAGTAATGAATTCAACCAAAGAGAAGAATATTTTACTACCCTTTAAAAACAACATACCGTACCTTTTCAGTAAATTACAAAGAACAAATTAATGATTCATATGATGGAGTCATTCTTGTCTCCATGATGTTTATTTATTCATTTCATAGCCTACATGTATTACTAACCTTTATTACCCATTTGATAATAACACAGGTAAATAAATAGTGCCGTCAGTCTATGAATAATATGTACTTGAAAATCAATGAAAAATAATTATTAACCCATGTTTTAAAGAGTACTTGTTCAAAGTAATCTAGGAGTACTTTGAAGTAGTGGTCTTTAGGCTAACTTAGACTGGCATATTCTGGTGCCTAGATGAGATTTTCAGGTACTCTTAACAATTAACAAGAAATTTTTAACTCTTCTTAGCTTCAGACAAATCTCACAGATAAATGCAGCCAGATTTTCTAAACACCTGTTAAAACTAAATATATGGGTTTACATTTATAATATGCAGGATCTTACAAGACAAATTTAGCAAACTCATTTATTTCTGGGCCTTTCTTAATTTCAGGGACTAGCTTTCTAGGTAGTAAGCATACTGTCACATTAGAAAGGTAAGCAGAGACTAGATAAACATCTGTTAGGGACAATTGAGAAAGATTGCTATAATTGTAATATACGAAGTCTGTCCAGAAAAAATCCAGCCATAAATGCCTATATAGTTTTATTTTTTAAGATTTATTGAGAAGTGATAGAGAGAGAGAAGGGGGAAGGGCCCACAGCAGTCTTCATAGTTGTATATCATTAATTGTGACATAATTTCATTCCACACAGGTGCATGTGGGGCAACTCGGGGTGGGAACTGAACTGGGAGCCTCACGCCTGCTAGTTATTCTGGTGGTTACCAGTTACACCGCAATTCAGCATATGGGTCTTGCACAGGGCAGGGCCAGGAATTGAACTCCTAACTTAATGGTTGCAAGACAAGTGCTCTCAACCTGCTGAGCTGTGCTGGCATCCGCCGCCTGTGTTTTTTTATATTACATGGCTGGATACTTTCCAGACAGCCTTCGTATAAGCAAGATAAAAGTTTTAGATTTCTTAAGGTCCTTAATTTTCTGATTAAGTTCTAGGAATGGAATTTTGTCTTAAGCCTTGAAATTACAAACCTTTATAATTAATAGTTGCTAGTAAGAAAGAACTTTGTACATGCAGGGAATGGTGGTTGGAAGTACAATAAGGAAATGGACTTCTGAACAATAAAGCTATTTCAAAGAAACTTGTAGGGGAAGCCGGGATGGCTCAGTGGGTTAAGCACTCGCTTTGCAGCCCCAGGGACCAAGGATCGAATCCCGGCCCTGGCCCGTGTGGACCCATATGCTGAACTGGGGAGTGCCCCCAGTTCGGTTCTCACTGGGATGAGACCCCAGCCCAGCTCCTGCCCTGTGCAGCCCCACTCCCACCTGTGGAATGAAACTATGTGGAAAAACCAATGATGTACAACTATGGAGACTCCTCCCCCTTCTCTGTCTCTGTCTCTGTATCTCTCTCTGTCAAAAACAATAAAAAAATAAAAAATCTTAAAAAAAAGAAACTTGTAAATAAAAATAAAGGCTGAAGATATTGACAAAAATGTAAATCCTATTCACTTATTTTACATAACCTTAAAAGTGTCCTTTGTGAGGTTATTTGTAAGAAGTTCCTTTTTGGTGTTTTGTTTTGTTTTTCTGTGAAATATAACTTTTAATCTCAAAACATAACATGTTACTGAGTTAAGTGTAACTGTTCAAATTGTCACCTGTATTCCTTCTGTATATAAAAGGTTTTGGTCGAAGAGCCTCAGAACCTCTCCTTCCTTTGTCCTAAAGGAGAATTAATAAATCAGTGACTGAAGAATAATCTTATCTTATAACAATGAATATAAGAGTCTTTATTCTTGCTATAGAAATTTGGGAGGAGGGTAGGATGGCTCAGCAGGTAAAGCACTCGCTTTGCAGCCCCAGAGCCCGAGGAGCAAATCCCGGCCCCCACCCATGTGGATCCATATGATGAACTGGGGTGTGCCCCCTGTTCAGTTCTTACTGGGGCCTATGCAGGAGGCTCCCGGCCCAGTTCTTGCCTTGCGCAGCCCCATGCCCACCTATGGAGTGAAACTATATGGAAAACTAATGGCTGTCAACTATGGAGACTGCTCTGGGCCCTCCCCCTTCTCTCTGTATCTCTCTGTCTCTCTCTCTGTCAAAAAACAATAAAAATAAATCTTTAAATTTGGACTAGATTATCTGTAAGGTGTCTTCCAAATCTTAGATCCTTTCAAAGGTCTATTTAGTACCTGCAGCATATATTTAAGGACACTGAAAGGCTATATCAAGAATAGTTCCAGTTTTGGTATGTGTGCTAACAAGCATGTATTAAGATTATTAGGAAATAGTTCTTAATATCAGAAAAGACAGAAAATGGTAAGTGCTGTCATAAATAATCAAAACTGGGGAAGCCGGGATGGCTCAGTGGGTTAAGTGCTCACTTTGCTGCCTTGGGGACCGAGGATCGAATCCCGGTCCCGGCCGTGCGGAACCATGTGCTGAGCTGGGAGCTCCCCCAGTTCAGTTCTCTCTCTGTCTCTGTATCTCTCTCTCTCCCTGTCAAAAATAAAGAAATAAAAATATAAAAAAAAAAACAACATAATCAAAACTTTAACGGAGAAGTCACTGACACCTGGTATGGAGGTGGGAGCTTAGAGATAGCATCATAAACGCAAGGACTGGTTTATAAGGAATACCTTAAAGAAGAAAATTAGGTATTTAGAAGAAGCAGGAGCCGCAAACAGTAATAACATTTTATAACTGAGAGCAAAAAAAAGTATGAAAGCAAATAAAAACCGAGGAAAGAATGGGAAATGCTTTAGTATGACTGGAGAATATAAGTTGATGAGTAGGAGAATTGAACAGACTAAAGGTGCCACTTTTCATAGTTATTACATATCTCTCAAAATCCTTCCCTAATCTGTAGCTGATACGGATTTTGTACTTTACATCTCCTAAACTTACATTTAGTATTTGTTGTTTTCTTTATCCTATCAGGATTGTTTAGAGATCTTGCTTTAATTTTATTATTAGTATCATAAGGACAAGATGGTTTCATATCAGCAGCTATCTAAGCACTTAGACACAGTGCCTTAAATATAATAGTAAATTTTGAAGGGGTACATGAAGAAAAAGGAACATAAGAGTGTGGGAAAATTTTTTTAAATACACTTATGTCAAAAAGGGCTCTTTTAAATTTGAAGAGGGGAAGCTGGGATGGCCCAGTGGGTTAAGTGATCGCTTTGCAGCCCTGGGGTCCAAGGATTGAGTCCCGGTCCCAGCTCTGACTCATTCTGACTCATATGCTGAACTGTGGTGTAGCCCTAGTTCGATTTTTCCTGGGGTCAGCTTCCCATGTGGGAGGCCCCTGGCCCGGTTCCCGCCCTGCCTGGCCCCTGCCCACCTGTGTGGAATGAAACCATCAAAAAACTGATGATGTACAACTACAGAGACTGCTCTGGGCTCTCCCTCTTCTCTCTGTCTCTTTGTCTCTCCCTATCAAAAACAAAATATTTTTTAAAAATTTTTGAAAAGGATTTGCTGCATAAGGCAAATTGCTTAATAACATACAAAAACAGAAAATTGTACAGTAGTTCCCCCTTATCCAGTTTCCCTTTCTGCCATTTCAGTTACCCACCCAAAAATATTAAATGGAAAGTTCCAAAAGTATTAAATTAAAAGTTCCCGAAATTAACAATTCATGAATATTCAATTGTATACCATTCTGAGTACCATTATTAAATTTTGTGCCCATCACTCCTTGCCCAGCATATCCACAATGTATATGATATCTACCTGGAGAGTCACTTAGTAGCTGTCTTAGTTCTCAGATCAACTGTTGTGGTATCACAGTGCTATTTTACTTAATAATGGCCCCAAAGCACAAGAGTAGCTATGCTGACCATTTGTCAGTGATTATTGTAAATGATATTTGTGAACAATGTTGGATAGAAGATAGGAGGAAAATACTTCTAAGGAAAGTTCCTTCCAACTCTGATATGAATACATGACTAACACAAATGTTCTATGGAGTGAAAAGAAAAATTTTCAAACTTTACTTAAAAAGGAGTATTTTCATATCAAATATTCACAAAGGTTATCAATGAGCCGCAAAAAAATTAAGTAGTATCATTTCCCAAATGCTAGGACGTCAGAATGGGAAGGTTCTCTCACAAATTATTTATTGATTCCAGTTCTGATACTGTTGAACTTCCCTTAGAAATACTCTAGTTGCTTTCTGCTGCTATGGAGTGACCCTTAAATAACGAGGGCCAAGCAAAAGTATTTTAACCATTCACTTTGAGAGTAAACCCAGTGTCATTAATGAAATACCTATAGAACCCTGCTTTAATAGACATCTGTAGCTCTAAAATTGTAAAGTCATTAACTGGTAAAACTGATATATCAAGCTTAACTTCCTGAGTGGGATTCTTAAAGATACTATAGGGTTGGGTCATCTTAACATTTAATGTTTTCTGTTCTACTCTTCAGTGGTTACCCAGGCTGTCCTTACCCACCCAGTGGTCAATATCCTGCCACAACAAGTTCCCAGTACCCTTCCCAGCCTCCTGTGACCACTGTTGGTAAGCAGCCTTCAAAATTGTATTTCTCCACATAAGGAAAGTCGTGAAAAGTGCATTTCACTTTTTTTTATTGAATAAATTTGACATGTAACATTGTATAAGTTTAATATGTATATAGCATGTTACTTTAATACATTTATAGATTATATAACTGCTGTTGTATCATTATTACATTTCAAAATTATAATGTCTATATTCATTATACTGCACATTATATCTCTATGGCTTATTTATTACTCATTAAAAATCTGTACCCTTAAACATCAATCTCACTCCCCACCCCTACCCCTGCAGTTCACCTTTACATTGAAATGTTAGTCTTCATCCTTCTTAGGGAAGGACTTGCAGTTCTCTATCATCAGTACTTATTTTTTATTAGATGGCTTTCGTCAGAGCCATCAGGTAGGGTATTGGTTTTCTAATAGTAGAAACGTTGTCTCATTTTCTAAGGGTTCAGTTTAGTGGTCAGATCCTGACATTTAAATGAGGTTTTGCTTAGGCCTGTTTGTCAAAATCTGTTACCTTTTCACTTGCTGCTAATGTGGAATTGTAGAAGGGCACTTGTGAAATCTGACTCTGCATGGTTAAAGATCAGTGTGTGGGCACTTCAGGTATGCCAGTTGGCCACAAACTCTTCTTAATCCAAGGCTCTAATATTATAGCTGGTATAAGGAATATTAAAATTTCTCTTAAGATGTTTGAGAAAAAAATATGTTTTACTTTGAGAAGTAACCCAGAAAAAGATGAGAATCTTCCACCAAATTTTTTATTTGTTTATAATAACAATGTCTTAAAGTATCAAGGCTAATTGAATTTTGCACTTTTAATCTGGGTTTTCTTTTTAGGCATTATATTTCAGATCTTAATCAATTATCTTCTTTTTAGAAAATAGATAGATTTAAAGTGTTCAAATATGCTATATAGTAAGGCCTGTGTGTGATAGAAGAAAGAACTAGGCCAAATCGCAGCATTTCTAGCCTCCTTGGGTGAACTGTGACCTTTATAGAAGCTCAGGCAATGGCTGCCTAATCTTGGTTCCTGTTTTGAGGATTAATGGCTTTAGCTGGAGACTTATTTGGAAGGATTTATTTGGTGCTCTGAGGTGGCATTTGCCTTTAATGTATTTTATAAGAGAAACAATGTAAATTCCAGGATTTAAATGTGTGTTTTTAAAAATGGGGATTTAAAAAATCAGCTTAATGTAATAATTTAACAAAGTTTGTTGATGTGTTTGTATGTGAAAAATCCAGGCTAGTTATAAAAAACACTTAAGCCTTTATTAGTTCAGATAACTTCTACATAGATAACTTCTACACAGGTCCTTCCAAATAGTCTCCAGCTAAAGCCATTAACACTTTGATTGCTATATATGACTATTTGAATACCTAACCATATTCATCATTTGGGTTTCTAATCTCTGGGAGAAGGATTGTCCTATTTCACAGGAACCATAATAAAGTTTCATGTGGGATATAATAAGACAAATTGTTTTAAAAACAAGTTTTAGGGGAAGCCAGGATGGCTCAGTGGGTTGAGCGCTCACTTTGCAGCACCGGGGACCGAGGATCAAGTCCCGGCCCTGGTCCATGCGGACCCATGTGCTGAACTGGGAGCTCCCCCAGTTCAGTTCTTTCTCTGACTCTGTATATCTCTCTCTCTCTGTCAGAAATAAAATAAATAAATAAATATACATTTAAAAACAAGTTTTAAAATTTCTTAATGCATCTTTATAGAGTAGGGATTTAATGAGATACCATCTTCACTAGTCATTATTTTGAAAATTAGCCCTTTGCTCTCTTTTAAGGACTTAATAAATTAGTACAATATAAGAAATTAATTTGGTGGTAGGGGGTCTCAGTGACTTAATGTGAGCTCCTGAACCCAGCATGCCCAGAGCTAAACCAAGCATGCCCTGGATTTTCATCAGATGAGCCAAGAAATTGTTACTATTATTACTTTCTTTAGCAAGTTTTAATTATTTTCTGAAACTTTCAACTGAAAAGAATTTGATTAACACTCCTAGGATGTAGATCAACTTGGGGATAGAAACTAGATATTTTGATTGGGCCTAAATTTTGTCCAAATGAGCACCTAAATCATATTGGGTCTGTGGAAGGTTCTCATGAAATATGAGTTAACTCTCTGGTATGTTCTATTATGTATGTTTAGTAAGTAAGGAAAGATGTTACATTTGAGAATGTTTATTCTCAAATAAACTGACTTATTCTACAAATTGCCATGAACGTCAGTATTCTTGATGAGGTAATAAAATGCCTCAGTTACTAAGGACCTATAAAGTTTGAGAAATCCATAAGACCACCCTCACTTCTGACACCAGTTGCAAGTTTGAGGATCCCCAAGACCACACTCTCAGGTCTGATCATTCTCTAGGACTCACAGAACTTACTGAAAGCTGTTACATTCACAGTTATGGCTTACTACATAGCTAAAGAAGATAGATTAAAATCAACTAAGGAATGAGACAGATGGGGCAGTCTATATATAGAGTTCCAAGAATGGGGTGTCTAGTTGTCCTCTCCCAGTGGAGTCATTATGTGTAGAGTATTGCCAACCAAGGGAACTTTCCCAAGCCTTGATGTCCAGAATTTTTACAGGAGTTTGGTAACAAACATGAGATTATCTATGTGGATGGCTGACCTTTAATCTCTAACCCATCCAAGGTTGAGCTGTTTCTGCATGGCCCAAAGCCCCTACCATAAATCACATTAAGACTATCTGGTCTGGTCCAATACCCCCAAATAAACAGAGCAGGACATTGCAGGGGCTTACAGATCATCCCCAGCAACCAGGAGCAAAGGCCAGACCACTCTTTGGGTAAGGTGAACTCTTTACTACACAGGACCAAACTATGAAGTTGAGTTTCTGTTTTTTTGTGTTTGTTTTTGAACTTTAAAAAACATACCCCAGAATACAAAAAAGAAAGACAGGTTTTTAAAAGATTAGGCTCTGCAAAAAAACTTCCTACATGATGCTGTAATTTCAGGATAAGATGGGCAACAAGAAGCACTGGAAAAGGAAGTACGTACTCACCTAAACATTAGATAGGCCATCACTCCTGTTCCTGTTACAAACCAGGAATTGTGGGGGATTTCTGTATTTTGCAGTTTGCGGGGAGGGAGGTTTGCAGTAGAGAATAGGTTGGAAACTTACTCTGGCTTGTATATCAAAAGGGGTAGGTGATTACAGAAACAACTTAATGTTTATTTCCCACCCCATATTGTTTCAATAAAATTTTCTCGGATTTAATTGCAGTTTGCATTTTTTTCTAATGTTCTGAATTTGTGAGAAACAACAATTATAAATGAGTTGTTACCTCCCTGGCAAAAATGGAAAATCAGAGCAAGTCAGACATTGAATTATGGTTATATTTCATGGTAAACATTTGGCTGTACCATTGGAGACAGGAACAGTATCTTTGAAGATTTGACTCCAGTAGGGTTTAGCCCTAAAATTGTGGTACCGTATTTTCCGGCGTATAAGACAACTGGGCGTATAAGACGACCCCCTAATTTTACAGTTAAAACATAGGTTTAGGCCTATATTCGCTGTATAAGACTACCCCCCACTTCCGAGGCTGTAGTCTTATCCAGCGAATATAGGCCTAAACCTATGTTTTAACTGTAAAATTAGGGGGTTGTCTTATACGCCGGAAAATACGGTAGCTACTTAGGCAGAATACTTTTCAGTACCCTTTTCAGGACATGCCCCTTGTTCAAGACAGTAGAGCTTTAGAAGTTTAGTCTTCTGATTTTCAGGTAGTAGAAATGTTGATTTGATTTTTCATTTAGTTTATTTTGCAGCTCACACATATTTGTAAGCAATTTCAATAATTAATTACCTCCTTCTACATCCCAGCACAGTGTAAAAGAAAGGAAGTTTCCAATAAAGCACTCCTAAGACCTCTAACCATCTAGCACATCGGTTCCCAAGTGTTGGTACACCCACCCCCAGGGGAATATGCTGGTCCACTCAGATGTACATGGAAAATAATCAGTAATGGCGAAAAAAAAGAAGTAAAATAAAAAGTTGCAAAATGTTAGTTATGGAACAATAAATGTTAAGTTTGAATCACCATTAATGGAGACACTTCAAAATTAGATCACATTGGTGAGTGAATGGTGATTGGTGAGGGTGTGGCTATGAACCCTTCCACTCAAACCGTTCTTTTACCAATCATAATTTACAGTTTCAGAACAATCCACTTTCAACGTTTCTAGAACTTCCCCAAACATAAATATATCTGTAGCCAGACTGATTAGTTTTAGTTATTGACTGAGTAAAAGTAAGTGCATTGTCTTTCATCGTGATTCTTTTTGGATAGTTTTTTAATTTAATGTTTAACATAGTTTCAGTTATTGTCAGTGATTTTTATGTGTGTCAGTTATGGATCAGTGGTTGAACAGAAGAATGGTTTAAAAAAACAAAACTTGATAACGGATTATAACCTGTCACCAAATACTTCTCAACATGTGTCTGCAACTTATGAGTACACCCACACCGGGAGATAGTAAAAAGGTGCATGCCCCAGATACTACACACAAGAAAAGGAAATACTCTGAAGAGTATATTAAATATGGGTTTTCATTTGCAGGAGATTATGACTGTTCTAAGCCTTTGCGTGTTGTGTGTGGGGAAATACTATCCAACGGTTGCATGAAACCCTCTACTCATGCGACATTTAGAAACTAAACATCCTATGTATAAAAACAAAGAAATACATTATTTTTGGTGCTTAGAAAAGCATCCAACTCCTAACTTCATACATGATGCCAGGAAAGAAAGAACAGAATACAGTAGAGGCTTCATACCATATTGTTTATCACATAGCCAAATGTGGTTAAAAACTACACCATATCTGAAGATTTAATTTCTCCTTGTATTAAGGATACCATTTGTTGTGTGTTTGGGGAAGAACATGTGCAAATCAGTACTGCCTCTTTTTCAAACAATACGATGTCTTGACGAATTCAGGAAATGTCTGGCACTGTTGAAGCTGTAGTAGTAGATAGAATTAGAAAAAGTAAATTCTTCTCCTTCCAGGTTGATGAAAGTGTAAATGTTGCTGATTTATCTTTTTTGCTCATTATTGTGAGGTACTTGTTAGGAAATGAAATTGAGGAAAACCTGTTCCTTTGTTACCCATTGACAAGAGTGTACCACAGCTGAAAATACTTTGAATGTAATCAGTGGTTATTTCACTGAAAAAGACTTAATTGGTTGAATTCTGGTGGTGTATGCACTGACAGGCAAGCCTATGTCAGGTTGTTTTGTAGGTCTATTTAATGGAATTAAAGAAGTAGCTCCACATAACTTGGAGTCACTGCTGTATTCATAGACAAAGTCTTGCATCCAAACCTCTTCCTAGTAAACTGAAAGATACTCTTGATGAGGCTGTAAAAGTTGTAAATTTTATTAAGTCACAACCACAAAACTCCAGACTGTTGTAAAGTGCCATGTGAAGAAATGAATAGCATTCACAGCACATTTCTTTGGCATATGGAGGTAAGATGGCTCTCTCATGCAAAGTACTTCGGATGTTTGAAGTCCGGATATTTTTGGAAGACCATCATTTCCTTCATGCTCCAAAGTTTTAGGACAGTGATTGGCTTCAAAGTCTTGCACATTTATCAGGTATTTTTCTAGAAATAAAAACTTAACAGCTCAATCATGATATTCAAAATAACTAACAAAATTGTGTCAATGGTTAAAATATTGGACTTTCGGGGATGCCAAGATAGCTTAACATGTTGAGCACTTGCCTTGCAACTGAGGTCCGGGGATTGAATCCTGGCCCCGGCCCTGGCAAACCCATATGCAGCACAACTGGTAACATCTGGGATGGTGACAAAGGTTCTTATTTCTCATGCGGGAGGCCCCCAGTTTTGTTCCCGCCCGGCATGGCCCCACATCCACCTGTGTGTAGTGAAACTATGTCACAGCCAATGAAGTATTAAAACAACTAAGGATGGGGAAGCCAGGATGGCTCAGTGGGTTAGGCGCTCACTTTGCAGCGCTGGGGACCGAGGATCAAATCCCGGCCCTGGCCCATGCAGACCCATTTGCTGAACTGGGGAGTTCCCCCAGTTCAGTTCTCTCTCTATGTATCTCTCTCTCTCGCGCTCTCTTTCACTCACTCTCTCTCTCTCTGTCAGTAAATAAATAAATAAGACTTTAAAAAAAAAAAAACTAAGGAGACTGTTCTGGCCCCTCCCCTCTTCTCTCTCTCTTACCGTCTCGAACAATAAAATAAATCTTAAAAAAAAAAAAAAATACTGGACTTTTGGAAAGTGTGTATTAAAAGAGGTCACCTTAAAGGTTTTAAAACTGTACAACTTCTTACCTGAGAATGAATTGTACCTATTTCAAAACATGAAAGAATATTGTAAGTTACTTGGAAGGTCTTAAAGTGTCCTTTCATACCGTATTTTCTGGCGTATAAGACGACCCCCTAATTTTACAGTTAAAACATAGGTTTAGGCCTATATTTGCTGTATAAGACTACCCCCCACTTCCGAGGCTGTAGTCTTATACAGCGAATATAGGCCTAAACCTATGTTTTAACTGTAAAATTAGGGGGTCGTCTTATACGCCCAGTCATCCTATACGCCGGAAAATACGGTAAGTTCCTCAACATGGGAAAGAAAACAACTGGATTACAGTTCGCTTCATTGAAGAATTTGTCAAAGAAACTAAACTATCAATCAATGAAAATGAGCAATTAATTGAACTTCCAACTGATTCTTTAAATTCTGATTTTAAAAGAAAGCATCTTATTCCCTTCTGAGTAGATGTAAGTGAGGAATATGAACAGCTCATTGCGAAGGCACTTAAATATTTCTTGCCATTTACTGATACTGAACTAGTGGAGAGAGCTTTTTCTTCTTACACATTCGTAAAAAAATAAGTGTAACAACAAGCTTAATGCAAGTCTGGATTTAAAACTGTATCTTACATCTTTTGAGCCTGATTCCAAAAAACTTAAGTGCTTTTTCTGCCAAAGGGCACTTTGATTGTTTCCATGAGTTGACTCATATGTGGAATATAAAACTGAAAGCAACAAAGAAACAATCTCATGGACACAGTCAATAATTTAGTGGTTATCTGGTGGGAAGAGGGAAAGTGGTGGGAGAAGAGGGAGGGGGAGCTAAATATATGGTGATGGAAAAAAAACTGAGTGGTGAACACATAACACATAGACAAAGGACTATAGAATTGTATACCTGGAACCTATGAAATTTTTACTAACCAATGTCGTCCTAATAAATTTAACGATAAACGAGTGCATCAAAGCAAGCTCAACAATCTTACAGTGTTTCAATTGGCTAGTGATTTGCATAACAATTACAGACTTTTCAGATAACACAAATACATATTAATAAATTGAGTTTGTTAAATATTTGATCATCAATATTTAACTTATTAATACTATGAAATTAAATCTGAGGTTTGTACTTTTAATGTAATTTTTCTTATTACCTCATTTCTATTTTACATTAAGATAGGCACTGCACTAAAGTATCAGTATTTAAAAAGAGCTGTTTTAAAAATGGGTACAATTTATAGAAATAATGTTTAAAAGGGATACAGAAGTGGGAAACGGTTGGGAACCACTGATCTAGGACCTTGAGGTTGCTTTGCTCCCGGACTCCTCCTAGAAGATAACTAATCTTATTTGTTTGAGGCAGTCATTTGATAATTTGCCTCTCGTGTGTTTAGGGTTAAGACAGCATAATAAGGATTTTACAGTTCTTTCCCTTGGAAAAGTTATGTATTTAAATTAATAAATAATAAGAACTGTTAAGGAAGCAGATTTTATTTGTGCTGGTGTTTGGGAAATTATAGCTAATAGAGGAAGGATCATCCGTAGAGATTAGCCTTAACCATTAATGATAGAAGATGGAATCTGATATTCAGGAGCATTAAAATTGTTTAGAAAAGGGGAAGCCAGGATGGCTCAGTGGGTTAAGCACTCACTTTGCAGCGCCGGGGACCAAGGATTGAATCCCGGCCCCGGCCCATGCGGACCCATATGCTGAACTGGGGAGTTCCCCCAGTTCAGTTCTCTCTCTGTCTCTGTATCTCTCTCTCTCTCTCTCTCTCTCTCTCTCTCTCTCTCTCTCTCTCTCTCTCTCTCTCTCTCTCTCTCTCAAAAACAATAAAAAAAAAAGCTAACAGGTAGTTATAGCAACCAAGTCATTTGCAGGCTTTTCAAAAAGTTTGCCTTTCATAGGTTACGATTAGCGTATCTTAAATGTTGTCGTAGGGGGAAGCCAGGATGGCTCAGTGGGTTAATCGCTCATTTTGCAGCACCAGGGACCGACGATCGAATCCCAGCCCCAGCCCATGCGGAACCATATGCTGAACTGAGCTCCCCCAGTTCAGTTCTCTCTCTGTCTCTGTCTCTGTCTCTGTATCTCTCTCTCAAAAATAAAATAAGTAAATTAAAAAAGGGTTTTTTTTAAATGTTGTCGTAAATGTAGATGATAATTTTAGAAATGATATGGGCTATGACAGGTAGTTTACAGTAGCTACAAAATATCTTGTAAAAAATCACAGATGAATTACAGTGGTGTTTCTTAACCATCTTTTCATAATCACACCCCTCTGGAGCCTTTCAGACATTTTTTTCTTAGTCATCCCCCCATGAACTCAGCAAGCTGTCTTGCTGAGAAAGGGGCGCTAATATTTGTGAAGGGTGAGATACATAATTAAAGGGGTTTGGTTTCTTGTTCTTAGGGAGAGAAAAGAGAGGGGGAGACTCCCATCTGATGGTTTCAGTCTTTGATGATAGGAGAATTTTTTGACTTTGTGGGAAGATGGTAAAAGAATGCTTAGGACTTTAAGAAAGAAAAGGAGTGAAGGTTTGGATAAGTTATGACAGGTGAGGCCTTTGGAATTAGAAGTCCTAGAGATCTGACAGAATGGAAGAAAGGCCACCACTTTAGTGGGCGGCTTGTGTACAGGACTGTAAGAGGTGGGCAAGGGGTCAGGGTTGAGGGGAGATGCTCACTGAGGACAGGAGTGGTAGAAAGAGGTGTGAGAATGAATGAGTGGAGATAGGGTGAATTCAGGAAGGTTGCTAGAGCCATCCTGATATTTGGAGGGGCATGAATAAACAGGTGATGAGAGAGGAAAATGATAAGACAACTTTACTAATCTGAAGTGCCCAGACCAGCTTACAGAATGGCAAGAGTTGACAGTTTTATTTTACAGTCTACCTTGGGATGAGGAATGGGCTCGTAATCTATAGAAACATGAGAGGTGAGAGTTTGGGTAAAGGGACCTGTTCTCCCCTGATGAATGCAACTCAGCATAAAAATTTTAAGCCCAAAGTGGAAGTATTCTTTATTTGTAGTAGGCAGTAAAGGTTATACTTACAGGAATTCTCCACATAGTATTGCATCATCAAATTCCCCACATCGTATTCCATCAGCCACGTTTATACATTTGCTGATGTAGGACCCTAACCGAAAAACATTGGTAGTCATAAAAAGTATCCATACATATGTTAAAGACGTTTGGAGACAGTATCTGTGGGATATATTGATCTGAAATGTGCAAGGAAATTTTTTAAGACATTGATTAAGGGCATTTGGAAGAGAATAGTAAAGAATCTGAGAATAAACAGCAGTTTATCAGCTGTTGAATTTTTTGGATGTCATTCTCTATTGCTTTCTGTTCTTGTAAAGAGTAAAAGAATAAAACCTTGCAGAAGGTAATCCTTATACTGTACAGTTGTTAGGGGAACTTTGCCTGTTCTTGGTCCTCTCACTGGCCTCTATAGTGGGTTTCTGTCTCCTTAAGCTTAGTGTTAAAGCCTGAGAATGGACTTGACCTAAAGCAGGCATGTGGCCTAGGACAGCTTTGAATGTGGCCCAACACACATTCTTAAAACATTGTTGGGGAAGCCAGGATGGCTCAGTGGGTTAGGTGCACACTTTGCAGCCCTGGGGACTGAGGATCAAATCCCGGCCCCAGCCCGTGTGGACCCATATGCTGAACTGGGGAGTGCCCCCAGTTCAGTTCTCCCTGGGGTGAGACCCCAGCCCAGTTTCTGCCCTGTGCAGCCCCACGCCCACCTGTGAAATGAAACTACGGTATGTGGAAAAACCGATGATGTGCAACTATGGAGACTTCTGGGCCCTCCCCCTTCTCTCTGTCTCTGACTCTTTATCTGTCTTTGTCAAAAACAATAAATATTAATAAAAAAAAAAATGTGATTTTTCTGAGGTTTTTGGGGTTTTTTTGTTTGTTTTCAGCTCATCAGCTGTCGTTAGTGTTAACTGTATTTTGTGTGTGGCCCAAGACAATTCTTCCAATGTGGCCCAGGAAAAGCGAAAAGATTGGATACTGCTGACCTAAATTAAATGTTTCTTGTTGATATAAATTTGTTGTTCATTTGTTGGAGATTTAGGAATAATTATAATCTGTAGGGACATAGCCTCTGCCTTCATTGAGAAAATAATAGTTTAGGCTGTAGGTAGAGAAAGCACGTAAATATGAATTAATAGTAATCTCTTACAGGAAAAGAATTTCTGAGTCAGTTTAATGTTATTTTTGATGAAATTTTGACATTTAACATACAATGTTTCTTTTTTCCCACTTTGAAAGTGTCCGCTCATACTTTGTCCTGTTTACTGAAGGTTTCTGTGAAAGAAATGGCAAGAGCTTGGGAAATAAAGGTTATGTTTTTCACCTGCAGGTCCCAGTAGGGATGGCACAATCAGTGAGGACACTATCCGAGCTTCTCTCATCTCAGCAGTCAGTGATAAACTGAGATGGCGGATGAAGGAGGAAATGGATCGCGCCCAGGCAGAGCTCAATGCCTTGAAACGAACAGAGGAAGACCTGAAAAAGGGTCACCAGAAACTGGAAGAGATGGTTACCCGTTTAGATCAAGAAGTAGTAAGTAACTCATTGCATAGTTGCGATTTTTTTATTGAATTGTGGGCAGGGCAGAGTGTTCTGTGTGTGTTCTGATTACACTGGACATTATGGATATAAGAAGAGTTCAGAAAATTATACGTATCTTTAAGTATATGAATGTAGTCTCTGACGCTTTGTTTTAAACAGGAGCCTGTGTGTGGAATTGATCTTTGATTGGGAGGTGAATGGTAGGTAGAGCATTTTTGCTTGCACCGTCATCCTGGAAGTGATGTTTTGACCCAAAGCAATACTGTTTTCTCAGTGCTGATGTTGCCAGACAGTTACCAGGAAATAAGGACTTTAGAGAACTCTAAGCCTGGTAGTAAAGATCTGCAGACCTTGTTTGCAGACATCGGTTGCAGTCATCAGGGTCCACTCTTTTTATTGTTTCCAAATGTTTTTGAGTTGTATTTAAAGTGTCTTCATTGAGCCCTTCTAACTTAATAATCCAGAGATATATAAGTGACTTAAGAGCTACATATTATAAACCTAATGCCTGCAACCTTTAGCTCTTACGCTTTCTCACATTTTTATGTAGCTGTCGTGTCCTGAAGAGTCAGGGTAAGTCACCCTGTGACTGTTTAACAGTGAGGTAGAGGCACTAGCATAATTTAAGTGCCAGCTTCACTCTCTACTTTCATTCTCAGGAAGGAGAATTTACTCCAATAAATAGAGTTATTGAATGTTTGAGGGCTTTGGGGAAAGTGATTGGTTATGTACATATTAGTCTTACAAAATGGTTCTAGTGCGTGAAGTGAGCTTCCTGGTAGCTGGCTATTTTTAAAAGTTCGGAAAAGTGATACCAGTAACAACTCAGAGCCTGCAACTACCACCTGCGATATCTTGTGATTAGTGTTCAAGTGTTTAGGGTTCTATGTGTTGAGTACTCTGTACAGACTCAGGAGAGTTATGCCCGCTTAATGATTTTCATGTATGGATCCTCCAGCTGGAAAGAATCTTGCCTGATGGCTTAGTTTGCAATACCGTTTGGTAATGATAAGTTACAAGCTATCACTGCCACTGAAAGTGTTCAGCTCAGTATTTCCAACATTATCCCATTTTTTCTTGGCATACTAGATCACACCTTTTCCTCTACCTTCCATGAGTTGTTTAAACATGGCTTTTTTTACTAGCAAATCTGTTTCTGTGAAGTTGAGTTGTAGATGTCTGGCAAGCAGATAATTATGTACAATTAGTATAAAGTTACCATGCTTGGACTGTTCTGTTTTCAGGCTGAGGTTGATAAAAACATAGAACTTTTGAGAAAGAAGGATGAAGAACTCAGTTCTGCTCTGGAGAAAATGGAAAATCAGTCTGAAAACAATGACATTGATGAAGTTATCATTCCCACAGCCCCACTATACAAACAGATCCTAAATCTGTATGCAGAGGAAAACGCTATTGAAGACACTATCTTTTACCTGGGAGAAGCCTTGAGGCGGGGAGTAATAGACCTAGATGTCTTCCTGAAGGTATGTCTTCCTCATTCTGCTTTCCAGGATTTTGGAACTTGTGTTTCAAAGGCAATGACCTTGAAAACCATAAACCAAGAGGGTTTCTCTGTAGAGTGGGGCTTCATATTCTTCATCTTCCCAAAAGAGAGCAAGTGAGATATATGACTGTGAACAGTACCTTCTCAGCTACAGAGGCTGAGGATCCACCTGAGCGTGTTGGGGGGGCGGGGGGTGGGGATGGGTTAGTGGGGGCAGTTCTCCACCTCCCAGCCAGCATCAAACTGAGTATAATTTTTTTATCTTACTACTGTGCCTAGGTGGGTCAGGAAGAACAATCACTTGCCATCAGTTCTTGCAAGTCATACTATCTAAATTGACGTCATGACTGCCCCATTCCCACTGTGTTTCTGTTGATTTTCTTAGAGTTACATAATTTTAGACCTGTTTTCCCAGATCAAACACCCCTGCAAAGGATCGGGCTGCCCTGCTGGTACTAGAGCCCTTCTGAATGAAAATTGTTTCAGACTTAATGCTATTATACAGACATGAAGAAAATATCCAATAAGCCAAGTTTGGTTACTGCTCTCTGTTGGATCGTAATTTTAGGAATAATAGCAGCCACCCTTTGGATATTCGATATAGCTGCTTCTGGTGTTTCAGTATACATTCAGGGCCAGTGAGGTCACTTGCTGATCTTGCCTATTATCCCTGTGAGTAAGGAGCCAGACTGCTCTTGGACCTTGTATAAGCCATGAATGGCTGGGTACAAACGAGTCCCAAGACAGCACTCCCTTTCTATACACTGTCCCCTTGGGTGGCATAACTTAGGGAAATATGCACAATGTATGCTATTTGCTGGCCTTGTGATGCTCACATCTGCCCTTCCTAGCCATGAGTACAGACAGTCATAGTTACCAAAGATTTTTGTAACTTTTGTTAGGATCACAGTAAATTTCCCTGGCATCTTGATAGTCTCAAGATGTAGCTCAAACTCCTGAGCCAGATCCTGCAAATGTGCTTTCCTTGTGAAGTAAGCCTTTGTAAGGTCTCAGATTACCTTCCTTAACACAGCCTGCCAGCATCAATCTGTTGGGAGTTTTAAAAGTCGCATATAATGAAGCACTGGTTCCAAAAGGTTGATAGAGAGTTTAGGATTCTTAGATCCCATGTAGGTTACAAGTTGTCTGATACTTCATAACTGGTCCTGGACCAAAGCCATTCTAAACTGTTGAAACTTTTTCCCCTCCCAGCACGTTCGTCTTCTGTCCCGGAAACAGTTCCAGCTGAGGGCACTAATGCAAAAAGCAAGAAAGACTGCCGGTCTCAGTGACCTCTACTGACTTCTCTGATACCAGCTGGAGAATGAACTCTTCTTAAAGCATTCTTTTCTTCTCTTCCTTTCTCTGATCAGTAGGTGCCCAGAATAAGTTATTGCAGTTTATCATTCAAGTGTAAAATATTTTGAATCAATAATATATTTTCTGTTTTCTTTTGGTAAAGACTGGCTTTTATTAATGCACTTTCTATCCTCTGTAAACTTTTTTGTGCTGAATGTTGGGACTGACTATGCTAAATAAAATTTGTTGCATAATTTTTCTCTTCTTTATTTAACATCTTTAGGAAAGATTCATGAAACCTTAATAAGAAAATCAGCTTTTAAGTTAGTAAACAAAACATCATATTGATCATAAGTTGAAATTTAGCTTTATATCATATATAAAGTGAATTCTATTTAATATGGGATATACACATAGAAATCTAAATTTTGAAATAATAGAAATTGAGGGATTAGACTTTTTCTGTGAAAGGTCTTGAGTGAACCCTCCTACCAATCCCTACCTAAATTTGTTTCCTTTCTTAACCTGACTGAACCATAACTGTTTTAATCAAGAAGAAAGGAGCAAAGTGGCAAGTGGCCAAGCTATATATATATATATATATATATATATATATATACACCGTATTTTCCGGCGTATAAGACGACCCCCTAATTTTACAGTTAAAACATAGGTTTAGGCCTATATTCGCTGTATAAGACTACCCCCCACTTCCGAGGCTGTAGTCTTATCCAGCGAATATAGGCCTAAACCTATGTTTTAACTGTAAAATTAGGGGGTCGTCTTATACGCCGGAAAATACGGTACCTGAGAACTAAAGTCAGCTAGGCAAGATGGTCTGGCCACAAATTAAGGAGGAAGGTACAGTGTACTATTCTTGCCTCCCTGCTTTTACTGTCATTTGAAGTCAGCCTTCCTGGCAGGTGGTTCTGTAGGCAAGTTCATGACCATCAAATGAGTTGTTTGTCCTGCAGAGCTCATTTGGTAGAACAGAATTTTCCCTATCAGAATGAGAAAGCTAGAAGGTTCATGAAGTTATAAGGAAAGAACATTAATTTGAGATGTTTTCAGATATTTAGGGAACTAGGCAGCCTACTGTAGTTTTCCCAAGACAAGAATGAGCAGCTTAGTCTCAGTCACTGGGGGATTTCTACAGTTTAAATCTTTTCTTAAAAAATTAAAATCTGGGGAAGCCGGGATGGCTCAGTGGGTTGAGCGCTCACTTTGCAGCACCAGGGACCGAGGATCGAGTCCCGGCCCCGGCCCGTGCGGAACCATGTGCTGAGCTGGGAGCTCCCCCAGTTCAGTTCTCTCTCTGTCTCTGTCTCTCTCTCTGTCAAAAATAAAAATAAATAAAAATATATTTAAAAAAAATTAAAATCTACTTGTAAATATCAGAATGAAAACTAGCAAGTTCAAATCAAGGTGTAATTTACTGTTAGGGTTAGAACTGTCATTTAGAGTTATATTTGTGATACATACTTTTGTATTTACATTGTGCAATAAGAGCATTTTTTATAGCACATAAACAAACATGTAGGTATCAGCCAGCCAGAGCAAAAGAAGTAGCATATACTTAAATCAACTTCTAGAACACAAGAGGCACCCATCATTCATTCTTCAGATCAACTGGCAACTACATTACACATACACGTACACACAAGGCAAGTAAGTACTGGTACATCAGAGGTACCAAAATGCCTTTGATGCATTCACTTACAAATTGTGAAAAATAAGTATCATTCAACAATTTGGATGCTAAATAAAACAGCTGAAAGGCTAAGTCACACTTCCCCCTTTCCCTTTTTCCAAGTTTTAGGAATTTGCATTTATTCAGAAGTGTGATACATATAGGTATAATCAATCCTATAACTACCATCTCTTCTCTGATAACCAGAATGGTAGCTTTCAGCAACTTTAAATCTTGAGCTCCTTTTGAATTTCCCAGAGTTTCTGCACTATTTCAGATGAGCACACTCTTCAGGGGTCTCATCTCTACCTTTATCAGATCTAATATTCTCTCCCAAGATACCAGGAATACTTCTTCACTTACTCCATAAAGGTCCTGAAAGTAAAAAACTTAGAAATTACTCCTTTTTCTTTCTCAATTCTAATGAAGGTCTGCAATATAAGACAACACTTTCTTAGTGAATGAGTGTTTTAACAGATTTGTAGTATGAATTGTGACAGAAAACCAGACCACTAAGACAGAGAAGAGTTTAAATGTATTGTTCAAACTTACCAGCCATCTTTCTACACAGGCCCCAGCCTCTTGCCATGTTTGTTGGGACCCACCCTCCTTTCCCTATCTCCTTACCCCAAAACTACTTCCTATCAGGGAACCACATCTGTTACTTTATTCCCCATGATTTAATTCCATTTCGCTCTGACTTCTCCCATTCAGACTAGCAGAAGGATCTTACTCAAGCTCCAACGTCCCCTTCCCCCAGGAGACTGACCGCTGACACCACTGTGACTAGTGCTTCTTATGTTATTAGACGTAATTGGAACTGTTAGAAAACAACTCAAAATGTAGCAAGACCTACGCACAGTGGCTCCCAGTGTTACTGTTACAGATATTTGTAGTTAAAGATGCAGTAAGAATTATTTTTATCTACGGTAGTTGAATTTGAGAAATACCACACTAAGTAAGCCAGAACAAAGGTTTACAAGGGTAAGTCTCTTCCTCCACTCCAACCCCTCTTTCTTCAGCAGCAACAAAGAACAGACTTTAGGAATAGATACTTCCACAGCTCAACCTCAAAAATTGTCCTTCAGGGGAAAGCCGGGACGGCTCAGCGGGTTGAGCGCTCGCTTTGAGGCCACGAGGACCGAGGATCGAATCCTGGCTCCGGCCCAGGCAGGACCCACATGCTGAACTGGGGAGTTCCCACAGTTCGGTTCTCTAGCTGTCTCTGTCTCTCTCTCTATCTGTCAAGAGTAAAATAGAAATAAAAATATGCACTGAAGATAAAATTTAAAAAAAAATTGTCCTTCATGAATGTGTTACCCTATTTTATGTTAATGCTAAATTTTTCAATCATGAATATCCCACGTTACTTATGGTGGAAACTATATGCACTCTCCTAAGATTCTTCAAGATTTATATTGGTTAAATAGGGCAACACCCCAAGAAGTATAGCCTTTCTTTTTTTATTAAAGATTTATTTTTTTATTGTTTGAGAGATGAGGGGTGGGGGTGGGCCCACAGCAATCGCCATAGTTGTACATCATTGTAACATAGTTTCATTCCACATAGTGGATGTGGGGTCACATGGGGCGGGAATTGAACTGGGGGTCTCCTGCATGGGAGGCGAGAACCTTCACCACTGAGTCATCTCCATGGTTACCAGTTGCCCACAGTTCAGCATATGGGTTTGCAGGGTTGGGGGCCGGGATTCAATCCCTGGACCTCATGGTTGCAAAGCAAGCGCTCAACCTGCTGAGCTAGCCCAGCATACCTTGTCTTTTTTTTTTTTGTAAAGGTTTATTTTATTGTTTGACAGAGAAAAGGAGGAAGGCCCAGAGCAGTCTCCACAACCATATTATCAGTTACGACAGTTTCATTTCACACTGGTGGATATGGGGCTGCACAGGGTGGGAACCAAACCAGGGGCCTCCCACACGGGAAGCATGTCCCCAGTTCAGCATATAGGTCAGCACAGGCCGGGGCCAGGACTTGATCCCTGCACCCTGGGGCAGCAAGGCGAGCACTTAACCAGCTGAGCCATCCTGACATCCCCTATCCTTTCTTTTTAAGCATCCATAGCCACTATGGAATTAGAAGAAATAGACCTAAGAAGTTTAGAAAAGGGAAAGCGGGATGGCTCAGAGGGTTAAGTGCTCACTTTGCAGCCCTGGGAACAGGATCGAATCCTGACCCCATCCCGTATGGACCCATAGGCTGAACTGGGCTGTGCTTCCCATGCAGGAGGCCCCAAGTTCAGTTCTCGTCCCCAAGTTGGCCCCTGGTTCGCAGGGGCGTGCCTCTCATGCAGGAGGCCCCCGGCCCAGTTCCTGCCCTGTGCAGCCCCTGTCCACCTGTGTGGAACAAAACCATGTCAAAACCTAATGATGTGCAACTATGGAGACTGCACTGGGCCCTCCCCTGTCTCTCTGTCTCTCTGTCTCTGTCAAAAATAATATATACTTTTTAAGTTTAGGAAAAAAATACTTGTCACTGAACATCATTTTGTGGCAACCTGTCTGACAATGCCACAAAACTGAAATATTTTAATCAATAATTTCTCTTAGATATTTCTTATAGGGGTTGGGTATTTAAGGTAAACAGTTAAGTACAGAAATCCAGAAAGTAATATGAAATCAGCTTTACCACTAACAAAGACTACAAGCAACAGTTTAAAACAGGTATTCAACCTTTTGGCTTTCCTGGGCCACACTGGGAGAAGAATTGTCTTGGTTCACACAAAATAAACTAACACTAACAATAGCTAATGAGCTTAAAAAAAAAAAAATTGCAAAAAATTTTTAGAATGTTTTAAGAAACTACAAATTTGTGTTCAGCCACATTCAGAGTTATCCTGGGCCATAGGTTGGACAAGCTTGGTTTAAAAGACTCATGTCAGTCAACAGTGAGTGCCTACTATGTGGCAGACACTGGGCTAGACTCAGCAATAAATGAGAGACTCAGATCCTTACTGCTTAAGAACTTATAATCTGGTGAATGTGATCATGTAAAAATAAAGTGGGGGAAGCCGGGATGGCTCAGTGGGTTAAGTGCTCACTTTGCAGCCCCGGGGACCGAGGATCGAATCCCAGCCCCGGCCCGTGTGGACCCACATGCCCCAGTTCAGTTCTCACCGGGGTGAGACCCTGGCCCAGTTCCTGCCCTGTGCAGCCCCGCGCCCACCTGTGGAATGAAACTGTGGAAAAACCGATGATGTGCAACTATGGAGACTGTTCTGGACCCTCCCCCTTTTCTCTGTGTGTCTATCAAAAACAATAAAAATAAATATTTAAATAAATAAATAAATAATAAAAGTGGAAGTGCTAATGAAAGTACAGGAAATACACACTTTAGGGACCTAATCTCATCACTGGCAGAATTCAGGCTTAGTAATTTCCAAGGCACTAAAAATATACCAAACACTAACTCATTACCTGGCAACTACTCTGTGAACATTTCCCCACTGCTCAGGATCTTCATCTGTTCCCTATATCTGAGTTCAGATCCTTCAGAGGGACCCCAGCAATGTCCATTCCACTCCACACAGGAGCTAAGAAAAAGATACCACAATATTACATTGTATTACTATATATAACAATATTTTTTTTTAACCTTAGTAAAACTTGAATTGTCCAGAGTGGTTTTCAACTTAGAATATTCAACATAACTATCCAAAAATTCATGTGTAAGTCCCACCTCAAATCTGCTAAATCAGAATTTCCAGGGGTGGGACCCATAATTCTACCATCTTCTCAGAGATCCTCCAAATAAAAAAGCAACAGTTGTAATTTTTTTTTTAATATTTATTTTATTTGAGAGGAGAGAAAAGAGGGAGGGCCCAGAGCAGTCTCCATAGTTGTACATCATCAGCTGTAACCGTTTCATTCCACACAGGTAGATGTGGGATCATGGGGCAGAAATCAAACTGGGGACCTCCCACATGGAAGGTGAGAACCTTTGCCACCAAGACATCCCAGCAGTTACCAGTTGTGCCACAGTTCAGCATATGGTTTGCACGGGCTGGGCCCAGGGCCGGGACTCAATCCCCAGACTTTGTGGTTGCAAGGTAAGTGCTCAGCCTGCTAAGCTATACCAGCATCCCCAAGAAAGTGACAGTTTTGGGGAAGCCAGGATGGCTCAGCGAGTTAAGCACTTGCTTTGCAGTCCCAGGGACCGAGGATCGAATCCTAACCCAGGCCCAGACCCATGGAGATCCATAAAGCTGAACTGCTGTGTGCTTCCCATGCAGGAGGCCCCCAGCTCGGTTCTCGCCTCCCAGTTTTGCCCATGGCTTGAGAGGGCGTACCTCCCATTTGGGAGGCCCCCAGCCCAGTGTCTGCCCTGCACAGCAACTATTTTAAATATTAATAACTTAATCAGAATTTTCTTACTGAATTTAAAAAGTGCTAACTATGCCAAAAGAAGGGCAGTATAGATATAGTAATAGCAAACAAAATGGAATTTGCAACAACATAAAAGCATTAATAGGGATAGAGATGCTACATAATAATATATTAAACAATTCAACAAATATATAATATGAACTAGATGCAGCTAATAAAGTAGCTTCAGGGATGTCAGGATGGCCCGGCTGATTGAGCGCTCGCTTTGTAGCTGGGACGTCTGGGGGTCAAGTCCCATCCTGGCCCGGGCCCATGTGGACCCATATGCTGAACTGAGGCATGCTTCCCTTGTGGGAGGCCCCCAGTTCGGTTCCACCTGGGGAGTGCTTCCCATACAGGAGGCCCTGGCCCGGTTCCCACCCTGCGCGTCCCCACATCCATCCGTGTGGAATGAAACTGTGTTGAAAACTGATGACATACAGCTGTGAAGACTTCTCTGGGCCCTCCCCCTTCTCTCTCTCTCTCCTCTCTCTCTCCTCTTTCTCTCTGTCAAACAATAAAAATAAATCTTAAAAAAAATAAAGACAAAACGGCTTTAAAATACATGAAGAACTGGGAATTGCAAGGTGGATTTGATTCATAACTGTAGTGGACAATTGCAATATACCTTTATCAGGAATTACTAGAGATCAATAATAAATTAAAAATAAGTAATAATTTAGTAAAACTAAACAATAAAATTGATCAATATGATTGGATAGATATACAAAGATCAATATGTCCAGTATAGTCATCTCCCCACCCCCAAACATAGGGAACATTTACACTTTTTATTTATTGGGTCAGAACGTAAGCGTTAACAGATATATGGAATGAACCACATTTCTCTGATCTCAACTGAGTTAAGTTAGACCATAACAAAACCACAATAAAACAAAATTTTTAATGTTTCAAAGCGAAAAATACACTCAAATTAGTGAAAGAGGAAATAAAACTAGGAATATCAAAACATTTAGAACTGAATAAAAGTACCACAAAACCAAAAAATGTGATACTCAAATTTATATTAATGTATTTTTTGAAACAAAGATTAAAACTCAATGACAAAGACTAATCACAAAGTAGAAGGAAATAAAGATAAGAACAGAAAGTAGTAAGAAAAACAGTATCAATAAAAATAGAAAGTTAATTCTTAAGAACAGGAAGACTGATAAATTAGAAAAGAGCAAAACTTGTGGGGGAAGAAAGGGTTGTGTCCTAACCAAAGGATATTAGCAAACAGAAGAGGTAATCACAGACACAGCAGAGGTTTAAAAAGTCATAAAACAGGAAACACATGCCAGTACATTTAAAAACCTGGATGAAATGGACAGCTCTAGAAAACTTCCTAAAATAAGAAGAAATGGAAAATTTGAATAAGCAAATATATATTCATGAATTCTAACTAAAATCTTATCCCCTCACCATTTCAAACTGTTTTACAGATGGATTTTATCAAAACTTCAAAGACCAGTTTAGTTCATTCTTCTCTCACACAACCTATTTTACTAGATTACAGGGAAAAGATTTGGGTGAGGATAGTGAAACTCTGATATCAAAACTGAACAAGGGGAAGTCACAGTGGCTCAGTGGGTTAGGCGCTCACTTTGCAGCGCCGGGGACTGAGGATCAAATCCCAGCCCCAGCCCGTGCAGACCCATATGCTGAACTGGGAGCTCCCCCAGTTCAGTTCTCTCTCTGTATCTGTATCTCTCTCTCTCTCTCTCTCTCTCTCTCTCTCTCTCTCTCTCTCTCTCTCTCTCTCTCTCTCTCTCTCTCTCCCCTCTGTCAACATAAATATATAAAAAATAAAAAACTTCATGAAAAATAAACCCATGTCATTTATCTATAATACATACACAAGGACTAAATAAATTATTAGCAAATATAATTAAATGTGGTTTCTAAAAAACAACAACCCAGAAATGCAAAGATGGTTCAATATCAAAAACTCTATTAATATATTATACCACATGAGATTTAAAGAAAAAGATAAGTGTAATCATTTGGCTCTGCCCTTAACCCACCCCAGTGGCTGAGGGAGTTGCTGCTGGAAGTGTAACGGACATTAAAACTGCTTTACAAAAGGTGCTGAAGAGCACCCTCATCCATGAGGGCCTAGCATGTGGAATTCTCAAAGGTGCCAAAGCCTTAGATGAGAGCCGAGTCCACCTCTGTGTATTTGCTTTCAAATGACGAGCCTATGTGTGTAAGTTGGTGGAAGCCCTTTGTGCTGAATATCAAATCAACATAATTAAGGAGAATGGGTGGACCTCTGTAAAACTGACAAGAGAGGAAAAAAACCTGTAAAGTCATTGGTTGCAGTTATGTAGTAATTAAAGACAATGACAATCCCAGGCCAAAGATATCACGGAGTACTTCAAATGCAAAAAATGAACAATAAAAACTTGGTTCTCGCCCCTTAAAAGTAAATCATGGAAGAAATTTTAAAACATTTGAGACAAATGAAAACAAAAACACCATACACCAGCATTTGTGGGATGCAGCTTACACAGTGCATAAAGGGAAATCAGGGGAAGCTGGGGTGGCTCAGCGGGTTAAGTGCTCTCTTTGCAGCCCTGGGGTCCAAGGATCAAATTCCAGCCCTGGTCCATGCGGACCCATATGCTGAACTGGGGTGTGGATCCCAGTTTGGTTCTCGCCAGGGCAAGCTTCCCATGCAGGAGGTCCCTGGCCTGGTTCACGCCCTGCACAGCCCCCTGATCACCTGTGTGGAATGAAACTATGTCAAAAACTGATGACAGATAACATGGAGACCGCTCTGTGCCCTCCACCTTTTCTATCTTTCTCTGTCTCTGTCTCCCTATCAAAAACAATAAAATAAATCTTTACAAAAATAAAAAAAGGGAAATAAATACCTGTGAATACTTACTAGAAAACAAAGAGACATGCTGGGATGGCTCAGCAGGTTGCTTGCTTGCTTTCCTTGCAGCTATGGGGTCAGGGGATGAAGTCCTGGCCCTGGCCTGCAAGGATCCATATGCTGAACTGGGCGAGCTTCCCATGTAGGAAACCCGTGGTCCGATTCCCGCTGTGCACGGCCCCACATCCACCTGTGTGGAATAAAGCTGTCGAAACTGATGATGTACGGCTGTGAGGATGCTCTGGGCCCATCCCCTTCTCTCTGTCTCTGTCTCTCTGTCTCTCTGTTGAACAATAAAATAAATCTTAATAAAATTATATATATATATATATATATATATATATATATATATATATATAAACAAAAAAGATTTCAAATAAAAAAAAACATAACTTTTTACCTTAAGAAACCAGAAAAAGAAGCACACACTAGACCCAAAGAAAACAAGAAATAAAGGTCAGATTAAGAATAAAAATGAAAGAAATATAGAAAGTAAATAGAAAAAAATAATGACACTAAAAATGGTTTCTTTGAAAAGATCAACAACATTGGAAACCTAGACTGACCAAACTAGATTGACCAAGAAAAAAAAAAAAAAAGTCAAATTATTAAAATCAGAAATGAAAGGGGATCATCACTATTGACCTTAGAGAATATGTAAGATTATATGGGAATATTATGAACTATAAACCAACAAATTAGATAATTTACATAAAATAGGTAAATTCTTAGACAAAAACTACTGAAACTGACTCAAATAGAAAATATGAAGGGATGTACTACAAAAAAAGATTACATCAGTAACTTAGTAATCTACCAAAAAACAAAGTTTGAGCCCAGGTGACTTACTTCACTGGGGAATTTCACTAAATATTTAAAGGACACCAGTCCTTCACAAACTCTTCCAGGAAATAGAGGGAACACTTCAGTACTCCTTCTATGAGTCCATCATTAGTCTGATAACAAAAGGTAGACAATCACATCTTTAGAAAACTATAGACCACTTTCTCTCAAGAATATAGATGTGAACACCCTCAACAAAATGTTAGCAAACCAAATCTAAATATATATATACATATATATATTTTTTTTTTGACAGAGAGAGAGAGATTCAGAGACAGAGACAGAGAGCGAACTGAACTGGAGGAGCTCCCAGTTCAGCATATGGGTCCGCACGGGCCAGGGCCAGGACTCGATCCCAGGTCCCCGGCGCTACAAAGTGAGTGCTTAACCCACTGAGCCATCCCGGCTTCCCAGCAAACCAAATCTAGCAACATCAAATGGACTATACATAATGACTAAGTGGGATTTTCCCCAAAATGTTTTAACATCCGGAAATCAATTGGTATACTACATTAATAGACCAAAGTACAAAAAACACGATGTCTCAATAGATGCAGAAAAAGCATTTGACAAAATCCAACACTCATTACAAAAGCCCTCAAACTAGGAATAGAAGGGAATGCCCTTAATATGATAAAGAACATCTATGAAAAACATACAGCTTACTTTATACTTAAAAATAAAAGACTAAATGCTTCCCTCCTAAAATGGGTAACAAGAAAAGGGTGCCCACTCTTATCACATCTATGCAACATTATACAGGAGGTTCTAACCAAGGTAATTAGGCAAAAAAAAAAGAGAGAGAGAAAAGGCATCCATATTAAAAAGAAAAAATTAAACTATGGTAGTCCCCTCTTATCCTCATTTTGTTACCTGTGGCCTGAAAATATTAAATGGAAAATTCCAAAAATAAACTTAAGTTTTAAATTGCATGCTGTTCTGAGAAGTGTGATGAAGTCTCACACTGTCCAGCTCTGTCCCTGCTGAGATACGAATCATGCCTTTGTCCAGTGTATCCACACTGTGTATGTTGCCCATTCCTTAGTCACTGTTCAGTCATCTCAGCTATCAGAAATCTTGGTATCACATTGCTTGTATCCAAGTACCCTTATTTTACTTAATAATGCCCCCAAATCACATGAGTAGCAATACTGGCAATTCAGATATGCTAAAGAGAAGCCATAGAGTGCTTCCTTTACATGAAAAAATGAAAGTTCTCAATAAGGAAAGAAAATAAGAACTATGCTGAGATTAAGATCTACAGTAAAAATAAATCTTCTATATGTGAAATCATGAAGGAAAAATTATAAAGAAGGATGATAAAGTACAATAAGATATTTTGAGAGAGAAAGATCATGTTCATGTAACTTTTATTACAGTAATTATTATAATTGTTCTAACTAATTAGTTATTATAGTTAATTTTTTACTATCTATAATTTATAAATTAAACTTTATCATAGGTATGTATGTACAGTCAGACCTTCGTATACTTGTGTTTCACATGTGTGGATTTAACTAACCATGGATTGAAACCACAGATGCAGAGGGCCAACCATATGCATTGTATTATACTATTTTATAAAAAGGACTTGAGCATCCTAAGATTTTGGTATCAAAGAAGGGTCCTGGGAATAATCCCCTGTGAATACCAAAGGGTGACTGTATAAGAGAAAACAGTATATATAGGGTTTGGTACTATTTATGGTTTCAGGCATCCACTGGTGGTCTTGGAACATATACCCAGTCGATAAGGGTGGTTATTATATATATATGACAGACAGCATGATCTTGTATATAGAAAATTCTAAGAACCTACTAAAATATTAGAACCAATGAGTTTGTCAAAATAAGACACAAGATTAACATACATGTACAGAAGTCAAGTACATCTCTACATATTTGCAATGCACAGTCCAAAAATAAAGAAAACAATTTCATTCACCATCATATCCAAAATGATAAATTTAAGAATTTAGGAATAAATTTAAGAAGAGTAGGATTTATACACTGAAAACTATAAAACATTGCCAAAAGAAATTAGAGAGAACCTCAATAAGTTGAAAAGACATCCTATGGGCATTAATGGGAAGACTTCAAATACTGTTAAGATGGAAATACTACCAGCAGTTACCAGTTGTGCTATAGTTCAGTACATGGGTTTGCAAGGGCCAGGGCTGGGATTTGATCCCTGGACCTTGAGGTTGCAAGAAAAGCTCTCAACCTGTTGATCTATCCCAGCATCCTCTAGGGTGTTTTGTTTTTTTTATGCAATTGTAAATAAGGTAGTTTTCTTAATTCCTCTTTCTGCTAGTTTATTATTGGTGTATAAAAGTGCAACTGATTTCTGAATATTAATTTTGCATCCTGCTACTTTACTAAATGCATCAATCAGTTCTAAGAGGGTTTTTTTGTTTGTTTTGTGGAACCTTTAGGGTCCTCTCCATATAGTGTCATGTCATCTGCAAATAATCACAGTTTTACTCCTTCCTTTCCAATTTGGATGCTTTTGTGTGTGTGTGTGTGTGTGACTGATTGCTGTGACTAGGACTTCCAATATTATGTTGAATGAAGTAGTGGAAGTACACATCCTCATCTGATTGCTGATCTTAAGAAGGACAATTTTATATTTTCCCCATTGAATATTATGTTTGCTGTGGGTTTGTCATATATGGCCTTTATTGTGTTGAGGTATATTCCCTCTAGTCTCACTTTACTGAGAGTTTTTATCATAAATGCCTGCTGGATTTTGTCAAACACTTTTTCTTCATCTATTGATATGATCATATAATTTTTATCTTTTGTTTATATCATGTATCATATTAATTGATTTATGGATATGAAACCAATCTTGCATCCAGGAAATAAATCCAACTTGATCATGGTGTATGATTTTCTTAATATAATGCTGAATTTGGTTCGCTACTATTTTGTTGAGGATTTTTGCGTCTATATTCATCACAGATATCAGCTTATAATGTAGTTTTTCTGTAATGTCTCTAGTTTTGAAATCAGGGTAATGGTGGCCTTGTCAAATGAGCTTGAGAGCCTTCTTTTATTTATTTTTTGTTTGGAATAGTTTGAGAAGAATAGATGTTAATCCTTCTTTGAATGTTTGGTGAAATCCACCTATGAATTCATCCAGTCTAGGACTTTGTTGGGAATTTTTTGTATTACTGATTTGATTTTGTTAATAGTAATCCATCTGTTCAGATTTTCTGTTTATTCTTAATTCAATCTTGGAAATTTCATGTTTCTAGGCATTTATCCATTTCTTCCAGATTCTGGCCTAAAACCACTCACAGTATTTTCTTATAATCATTTGTATTTCTGTGCTGTCAGTTGTCACTTCTCCTCTTTCATTTAATTTTATTTGTTTTGGTTCTCTGTATTTTTTCTTGATGAGTCTGGTTAAAGGTTTATTGATTTTGTTTATCTTTTCAAAGAACAAGCTCTTTGTTTCATTGATCTTTTGTATAGTTTTTTCAACTCTATTTTATTTCCACTCTGATCTTTACTGTTTCTTTGGCCTTTGTTTGCTGTTTTTTCCTAGTTTCTTTAAGTATAAGGTCAATTTTTTTTGAGCTTTTTCTTTTTTCTTAAATTAGGCCTGTGTTACTATGAATTTCCCTCCTAAGTCTGCTTTCGCTACGTCCCATTGATTTGGGGTCATTCTACTTTCATTTTCATTTGTCTCAAGGTATCTTTTGATTTTTTCCTTGATCTTGTTGTTAACCTATTCATTGTTTAGTAGCATATTATTTAACCTCCATGTGTTTATGTTTTTCAGTTTTTTTCTTGTAATCAATTTCTAATTTCACACCATTGTGGTTGGAGAGAGCTTAATATGATTTCAACTTCTTAAATTTATTGAGACTTGTTTTGTAGCCTAACATGGGGTCTATCTTGAACATTTTTACATGTGCACTTGAAAAGAATGTGTATTCTACAGCTCTCGGGTGAAATTCTCTAAAAATGTTAATTAAACCCACATGGTCTAGTGTGTTATTTTAGACTGCTGTTTTCTCATTGATTTTCTGTCTAGAAAATCTGTCCATTGGTGTCAATGAGGTGTTAAAGTCCCTTACTTTGACTGTATTACTGTCGATCTTGCCCTTTATTTATGTCGATCAATATTTGCTTTATATACTTAAGTGCATAAATTTTGACCAGCGTTATATCCTCTTGCTAGATTGATTCCTTTATCATTATGTAATGTCCTTGTCTCTTATTATAATCTTCATTTTATTTTTATTTTATTTTTTTTATATTTTTTGACAGAGAGAGAGAGAGAGAGAGAGAGAGAGAGAGAGAGACAAAGACAGAGAGAGAACTGAATTGGGGGCACTCCCCAGTTCAGCACATGGGTCCGCATGGGCCGGGGCCGGGATTCGATCCTCGGTCCCCAGCACTGCAAAGTGAGCGCTTAACCCACTGAGCCATCCCGGCTTCCCCTATAATCTTCATTTTAAAGTCTATTTTACCTGGTGTAAGTATTGCTACCCCAGCCCTTGGCCAGAAGCCACATAACTCAGTCTGTATGTCTCTCTGGTGCATCCTGAGTCACTGTCCCTTTGCCAGAACCCAAGATGAGAACGTGTGAACTAATGAGCCTGTGTGCAGGCCCTTTAAGAGGATGTGGACAGAATCCCCACTGATTTTAATAGCCAGATTTTGTGATGACTCCTCTCCCCAGCACTAGAACCCTGGGATATGGGGCCTGATGTGGAGCTGAGGTCCCTTGCTCCTCCGGGGCACGGGGGGCATCCACAGCTTAGATATCCCTCCTGATGCTCAAATGCCACACGAAGGTGTGGGGCCAGCTTGTTCTGCATCTGCACCCCTCCTACCAGTCTCGATGAGGCTTCTTTGTATCCTTAGTTATAGGACTTCTGTTCAGCTAATCTTCAGATAGTTCTCCAGGTTGATGGTTCTATAATTTAGTTGTAATTTTAACATGGTCATGGGAGGAGCAAAACACAGCGTTTACCTACTCCACCATCTTAACCAGAACCTCCAACTCTAAAATTTTATAGTTCTATAATCAGACATTGTTACCTGCAAAAACTAATCAGCACTATATATTTCTAGCATGCTACTTTATATGCAAAAAAAAAAAAAAATTGGAGGAGAAATAATACATTTGTATTAGTGAACAGATTTTATATTTTCAGTTTTAATCCAATACATATTTATTTTGTGTCTCAAACTGTTGCAGTTTTGGACATTGGGAGCTCATTCAGTAGGCTACTTTGTCCATTTGACATACTCCATTAATGTAAGGTATTTGTTTTGTTTTGGGCACTTCCTTACTCTCTGGCACTATGTTTTGGCTTCTTCATCTTGTATGTTTTATAAACAGTAAGAGATTCCACACAAGAAAGTAATTTAAATGTTTGCCTGAGGCAAATGTTGGGGGAAAGTTTAGAAGAACACTAGATGCAAGTGTGACTTCTCCATGTATGTATATCTTCTTGTTACTTTTATTTTTAACCCTGTGACTATATTACCTTTTGGAAAAGAAAGCGTTTAAATAACTACATAGTCTTACCTTATTATATATTATTAAAATTTTCACTGAAAAAAACAATGACTTTTTTTAGTATTTAGAAATAAATTATCAAGTAACTATAATTTATATATATTAATTATACTTAATGTACTTACATTATACTAAATAATATACTTAAGTATGTTACTTATAAAGTAAAAACATCCATCTTATATTGTTGAATGTTTATACTTAATTCTAATTAATGGAAATCCAAAGCCAAGCACTTTAAATTGATTAGCCTAGAATTCTAAACTGTGTCACAAGGAAAAGGTTGTTGCTTAATGAGATGACAATGCTTTCTGGATACTCTCAATTATTCACAAGAACTGGAATAATACAGAATTATGCAGCATTGATAAAATTATCTCTGAAAGATTGTTTTAAAAATGTACTGTTGGGAAAGCCAGGATGGCTCAGTGGGTTAAGCACTATCCTTGAAGCCCCGAGGACTGAGGATCAAATCCCGGCTCCAGCCCAGGCAGACCCACATGCTGAGCTGGGGTGTGCTTCCCGAATGCGGTGAGGCCCCCAGTTCAGTTCAAAAAAAAAAAAAAAATGTACTGTAACCCCAGTAGCAATGAGCATACCCAGCACCTAAATCTTGGTTTATAATACAATTCCCCAATAAAAGGAACCAGGGGTCCTTGGGATAAAACATTGATTTAGGACTGGAGCAGAACATATACAAGATGAAGAAACCGAAACATAGAGCCAGAAAGTAAGGAAATGCTCAAAACAAAAAACCTTATGTTAATGGGGTATGTCAGAGGGATACAGTAGACAACTGAATGAGCTCCCACTGGCCAAAACTGGAACAATTTGAGACACAAAATAAATATGTATTGGATTATAATTCAAAATATGAAATTAAATCTGTAAGTGCATACTGATATTAATAAATGATTAGATTAATAAATAGGGGAAAACAACAAATCTCCCATGCAGAACAATTCCAAATAATGTGTATAGATACTCCACCCTCAAGGAAAGGGAGTGTAACTCCCACTGTTTTAATTAGTTCTGCACATAGAGTTTTCCTTCCAAAGAGCACAGTTATGGAAAGGTGGAAAAAAGAGTAACTTTACAATAGAGAAATCTAACACTACTTCAGCCAGGTGACGGGGTCAACATCAGCCATGAGAAATCATATTGACAGTATGTACTCTGTATAGAATGTGATGAAAATTGCACTTACCTCTCTGTTTCTTCCTCCTCAGAACCCACAACCCCAGTATATCCATGAGAAGTATATCAGACAAATTCTAATAGAGGGGCACTCTATGAAACACCTGAGTACTACTCAAAACTGCTAAGGTCACCAAAAACAAGGGAAGTCTAAGAAACTGTCACAGTCTAGAGGAATCTCAGGAGACATGATGACTAAATGTAATGTGGTATCCTAGATGGGATCCTAAAACAGAAAAAGGACATTGGGCAAAAACTAAGGAAATCTGAGTAAAGTATGGACTTCAGTAATAATAATGTACTAATACTGGTTTATTAATTGTGACAAATGTATCATACTAAGATCCAAGGACAACCATTGATTACGGAGGCTTTGCAAGCCGCGCCCAGCTAGTGTGGCCTTATGGGGGTCTAGCACACCTTGCACAAGTGTGAGGCCAGAAGCAGGCTCTGAGGTGCTGCACTTTGCCTGCTGCCTGTCACTGGCATTCCAGCCACTGTCTCTGTATTTGGGGACTTCAAAGAGGCTCCTTGGTCTTCAAGCATGGGAGGTAGAACAGGCACATTGAAATAGTGGGCTTCAGTTATCAAAAGGAGTATGGCATTCACAGAATGCATCTACTGGAGAACCCAAGTAAATTTCTTTTTTTTTAAGATTTATTTTATTGTTTTTGACAGAGGCAGAGAGAGACAGAGATAGAGAGAGACAGAGAGAAAGGGGAGGGCCCAGAGCAGTCTCCATAGTTGAGCTTTATCAGTTTTCAATATGGTTTTGCTCCACACAGGTGGGTGGGGGCCGTGCATGGGGGGAACTGGGCTGGGGACCTCCAGCATGGGAGGCAGGCCCCCTCGAGCCAGGGGCTGAACCAGAGGACAAGAACTGAACTGGGCGCTTCCTGCAAGAACTGAACTGGAGGAAGCACACCAAAGTTCAGCATATGGGTCTCCACAGGCCGGGGCCAGGATTTGATCCTCGGTCCCCAGGGCCGCAAAGCAAGCACTTAGTAACCGCTGAGCCATCCTGGCTTCCCCAAGTAAATTGATTTCTAACCAAACCTTGCCTGGATGTATCCAATAAGGGCTTTTGACATTTAATTAGGAATTTTTTACCCAGGCTGTAGGAGAGAGATCTCAAGGCTACTTTGTAGTGCCCACAAATGTGAGCTGAAGTAGAAAAACTTAAAATTCTAAAAACCACATATGCAACAGAAAAATTTTTTAAAGACTTATTTTATTGTTTTTGATACAGTCAGAGAGAGACAGAGAGACAAAGAGAAGGGGGAGGGCCCAGAGCAATCTCCACAGTTGTACATCATTAGCTCTTGACATGGCCTCGATCCACAAAGGTGCGCGGGGGCCACACAGGGCAGGAACTGAGCTGGGGACCTCCTGCATGAGAAGCACCCCACCCTTGAGCCAGGGGCCAAACCAGGGGGTAAGAACCGAACAGGGGGCCTCCCACATGGAAAGCACACCCCAGTCCAGCACATGGGTCCACATGGGCCAGAGCCAGGATTTGATCCCCAGTCTCCAGGGCTGCAAAGTGAGCACTCAACCCACTGAGCCATCCCAGCTTCCACAGAAATTTTTAAATGAGTATGAAACCCTAAGAATTTGATCAGTGCAGTGCTAACTAATAATCATTTCTACAAGTGGAAGGGAAAGTTCAATGCACTATTTATGAAGTCATTAAGTGTAGAATCCAAAATTCTCCTATCATCTCTTAGTCTGGGATAAACCAAGGTTTCTACCTCTCTTTTCCCACTATATTCTACCAGTTAACTGTTTTCTAACTCATTTGTGAATCATAATACATAATACATGTCTGACAAATTATTTTGTATAATGTAGAGCAATGTTTCTCAACCTTTTTTTTATTACCTCTCCCTTCAGAGCCTTTTTAGACATTTCCCCCTAATCAGTCAGCTCCCCACCATTGTGAAATTAAACATTAAGGAATAAGATGATTTTATCTGGTGGGCTGAGCTCTGGACAGCCAACCCCTCTAAATATGTAAGCTTTCTTTTACACACACACCCAAAATGAAGCTTTACCCTTTTGGGACAATATTGTCCCCATGGAGAATACAGGTAGAGCAAGTAGTTTTACTTCCTGGAATGTTACCTGTAGAAACTAATTTACGGGTTTTCAGTCTTTGCCAGGATTTCCTGAAACAAAGTTTTAATTTGGTGTACAAAGAGAAGCTTTAATAAAAGTCAAAACCCTTAAAAGTTTCCTCTTTCCTCCCTATCCTACCTAAGTTCATACTCATGGCCATATTTTGTGCATTCAAAGGAAGAGTTTTTTTAAAGGAGAAAGAACAAAATAATGGGAAATGAATCATGTTCAGTAGTAGATGACTAGAATGAAAGCTATTAAGTTAGTAAGCATAACAGAGGGTGAACTGTGACTCTCTGGCCAAATGGGTGCACTTGCACTAGAGCTGTGCAAATCCTCAGGGCCTGCGTATCAGCCTTCTAATTTTCCAATTAGTCTTGTCTAATTTGTAAATTACCTTGCTCCTGAGTTCTTAGTTTTTGTTTCATTGTATATTGCCTACCACTGCCTTAATATAATTATAATTATATACATATAATAAATATAACATAATATAAATAATGTAATTACAATTATATATTATTATGTATGTAATATTGTTATATTTACTACATATAATTAATATAATTATATATTATATTATATTTATTATATGTAGTTATAATATATATGTATACTTATATGTATGCATATATGTGTGTATATAAACATATATATATAAACATATAATATATATATATAAACATATAATATATATATATATATATATTTGTGTACATGAATCAAAAATAGCACATGCATTTCTACCTTGGACACCAAGAGGGAGCTACCAATCGATTGTTAATCAATTAATCGATGTGCCCTAAATACACACCAAAATACCGGAGGGCAGAAATCATGTCATATTGATCTTACAACCATATCACAGCAAGACTAGAGTAGTTTGCTGAACAAATGACCTAGAAGGTGGTCTAAGCTCTCAGTGTAGTATTTCAACAGAGACACCAAATCAACAATTTGAATTTATGGGAATGGGTATAATACTTGCAGGGTTGAAGATATTTCACTTAAAATTTTTTTTTACATCATAATGTCCTATTTCTATTTTCCTTCTAATGTACATGGTCTTAAAAATAAGTACTTAATAAAGATTATACATAGATTCATGAAGCTAATGGAGCAATATAATATGAATATGCTGGTGCCATAAGGGAAGTACAAGATAAAATTTCAACACTAGAAAAAGAGGTTGTTTTGTGAGAAAAATCTTAAGTTCTATATTATACTAGATTATTATACATATTCTATTAAACCTGAAGACAACTCTAACATATATGACATACCTCAGAAGTATAACTTACATCTGTATAAGTTGGGTATTATTACAATAGAGCTATAAGAGATTCATAGAGAAATGTCTTTACCATTTCCTTTTTCTAACCTTCAGAGACTGGAGTCATGCTATGGGTCTCCAATGTTTATTTTTATTTTTTGCAGATCAGATTAAATACTTCCAAAATGTAAAATATATGGTCTGTTATCTTCTGTTCTATAAAACAGTGAAACATGTTAGAAGGCTTTAAAACACCAGGTCTTTTTGGACATTCCAAAGTGTGTTTGCACTCTTCTTAAAAAGGACCTCTTCCTCGGGATTCAAGTGAACTTTCACAATACCTGAGACACCATTTTGCCCCAAGATACAAGGGATACTGAGAAAGATTTCTTCTTTTATTCCATATAAGCCCTAAAAGTCAAAATTAGATTACTATTATTCAGTAACCTGGTATGGAAAAGCAGTCATGCAAGAGAACTTCAGAAAAGGAGTATCCTGGAGAGACCACGGAGCACAACATGAATCACTCAGAGGATGGTGGAGTGATTGTCAACAATACCAAGAGCATCTAATGGCCTATGACCACATGGAACATGTGTTCAGGGACATGAAAAATGTGCCAGAGCCTCAAAGAGACCAACAGAGGCACTGTCTATGTTGCTCCTTACCGGGTCAACCTTCTGTCCAAAGGAGAGGATGCCACGCAGTTCTTCACGGTATCATTTTACGTGATGAAGAACTAAAATCAAGCCGCCTGTGCTGGTGTAAACTACATCAAAACAACAGTGAAGCCTGAAGCAGGAAGTGGCTGGGAAGGTTCTGCTTGGTATAAATCGACCTTTACACCAGGGGTGCCATTGAGTTTGGACAACTGATGCTCTAGGCGGCATCTCAAGCCTCCAAAAATCAAGCCTCCAATGGAACCTATGTGTATGGATACTCTCTCATGCCCATTAGGGTCCCCACCAGGAATGTACCCCTGCCCTCCTCGCTACCTCTATTCACCCCCACCCCACCCCCACTTGACTTCAATCCTGGACCTCCCATGATGGACAGGGCCCATGGAATAGGTGAAGTCATGCCACTGTCCTATCCTGGGCCCACTGAACTTCCAGTGAGTGGCCCTAATGTTTACTCCACTCCTGCTACTCAATCGAAAGCCAAAGAAACAGTTGCAAGAGTCTATTAGAATCTATGCCTACATGCCCATAAAAAAGCCTCTGCCTCTTCCCTACTATTCCCTGGAAGAAGTGAAGACCCAGTAGACCCCCTCAGGCCTCCCTGTCTCTCCCCACTCATTGCTCTTTTCTATCATCCCCTTGGGGTTGAGCTTAGGGTTGGAGAAGGCAATAAAAAGGTCTTGATCTTTCTCTAGGTAAGCTGATAGTTACCAGGAACTAGCATTCATGGAATGGAGACGCCCCTTGACTCTAGAGTGGTGCCTCCCAGCTTCCCATCGCTCACAGCCCACAGGTGCTACTCAGCCACGCTTCCCTCTCACCATCTCTGGGGCTCTCCTCAGGAGCTCCTGCTATATCCCTGTTCCTGTCTCGCTCTAGTCACCCAAAGAGGGACTCTCTGGCCACCTCCTCCACGTAAGTCCAGCTCCCTCATTTGGTAGCCTCTTTATACCCAACCTCATGAGCTCCATCAGACCAACCACATGTCTTCCTCCAAGGGCCCCCTGCCAGGCTGCAACTCACCTTCACTAATCTGGTCTGTGGCAGCTCGCCATGGAAGACGACTGCTCCCCCAGAGTGTCAGCCCCTATTCCACTCCAGTTACACCCCCCTTCCCTTCTTTTTCCTTTCCTTTGTCATTCTGTTGCCACTTCTGTGTAACTGCTGAAGCTTTAACATGAGCTTCCAGGGGTTAGGTGGCATCAGGAACAAGGCCACTGTGGCGGGGAAGAAAGCCCCCTGCCTCCCTGTCAGTGTTTTGGGAATTTGTTTCCCTGTACTTTCTCTGTCTCTTTTCCTTCTAGAAGACACTCCTCAGACTAGAACTGAACAATGCATGTCCTTCCCATCATACCATCTGGGGGCTGCTGGGTGGGCTGGAAACAAGGGCCCTGGCCACTGGGGCTGGGCTTGGCCTGGTCCTACGTGTTGCCTGTGACCTGCTGCCACACCCTCACCCTACCTTCCTTTCAGTGGCCTGGCCCTGCCTGCTTTTCCAGCTTCCCCAGGAACTTCCCTTTGCTCGCTTTGCTCTCTGCATTGAAACAACTGGCCTTTTTTTCAGATCCTGAAGTGCCTTCTACTTATCTCTACCTCAGATCCTTTGCATTGTTCCCCCTGTGTGGAATATTAGTCCGTCCTTCCAAATGAACTTCTACTTATTCCTCAGATTAGCTCACATTCTACTTCCATGGGAAGACTTCCCTAACCACCACCATCCATGCCCCCTTCCCAGAGTAGCTGAATTCCCTTCTTGTATACTCTCAGCACTTGTTAGCTTTTCATGCAGCACTTAATCATAATTTATCACATACTTTCTTTTGTAATTTTGTATTAAGTCTATTTCTTTCATTAACTTCTATGAGGTCAGGGCCTCTGTCTATTTTGTTCACCATTGCGAGTATATCCTCAACATCTGGATAATGCCTGGCATATAGTAAGGGCTCAATAAATATTAAAGGAAAGATGATAAATAAATGATCAATTCAAGCCTACCTTCACCATAGTGGAAACTGGATGCACTCTCCTAAGATTTTTCAAAATTGAGTCAGCCAGATCTGTCACAGATAGGCCAATAGCCCAGGAGGTATACTCCTTCAGCCTGATAATATCATAGGCACTACAGTTGTAGAAAGTAAGAAAATCAAAGTAATGATATGCCAACTCAAAGAAAACAATATTTTTCTAGCATTCATTTTGAAGCAGTCTACAGGTCAATGCCACCCTATTAAATTTTTCTCGGAGATATTTTTCAGAAATTATGTATGAATAGGCAATACAGATTTCTATACTACTGTCATAAAATTCATTATTCACTTTTTAAAAATATTTTATTCCCATTAAATTTAACAATAAAATATAATAATATTAAAAATATATATATTTTATTGTTTTTGACAGAGACAGAGAGAGACAGAGAGAAGTGGGAGGGCCCAGAGTAGTCTCCATAGTTGTATACGTCATCAGTTTTCGACATGGTTTTGTATCACACAGGTGGGCGAGGGCCGTGCAGGGTGGAAACTGGGCTGGGGACCTCAGATGGGAGGCACACCCCCTTGAGCCAGGGACCAAGAACCAAATTGGGGGCCTCCCACATGGGAAGCACACCCCAGTTCAGCATATGGGTCTGCACGGGCCAGGGCCAGGACTCGATCCTCAGACCCCAGGGCTGCAAGGTGAGCACTTAGCACACTGAGCCATCCTGGTTTCCCATTATTCACTTTAAGTAATAATTCACTCTTCTTTTATCATAAAGGTAGAATACTAGGGCATATTTGCCACTCAAGATGAAAACTAGTTTTATACTTTTTGAATTGTTGCTTACATATCCAAATATAGAATCTGATCACCTTTAAAGTTAGCATAGAAATACCAAGGTAACTCTGCAGTTGAATGCTTGCCTTGTGATTGCAAGGTACAGGGTTCAATTTCCGGCCCCAGCCCTTGCAAACAGATACGCTGAACTGCAGTACAACTGGTAACTGCGGTGATGGCATGGTGGTGAAGTTTCTCCCCTCACATGCAAGAGGTCCCCAGTTTGATCCCCACCCCACATGGACCCACATCCACCTGTGTGGAATGAAACTATGTCACAACAAATGATGTACAACTATGGAGACTGCTCTGGGCCCTCCCCCTGCTCTCTCTCTCTCTCTCTCTCTCTCTTTCTCTCACCTCTCAAACAATTTAAAAAAGAAAACTTTAAAAAGTTAGTATATACATCTTGTTAACCACTTAAAATTTTATTAGAGTGCAATATAGATATAATTTAAGCCACGTGCCCATATTTTTCCTAGGAATATATCATTAAATCAATAATATATTGAAATAAGGGAAAATGTTCATGACACATTTTCAAAGGAAAATAGAGTCCTAAACTAAAAATTACACAATTTCTTATCTCAGGCTTGTAAAAAACTAAAGTTTTTTAGTTTTAGACACTAAAATTGCATTAATCCACCAAGTTATTAATAGTGATTATTTCTGAGGGACAGGTTTAGAGGTGATATTATTTTCTTTATACTTTCTTGAATTTTCTTGTTTTCTATAATAAATACACATTATATTTTTGCATTGCCACCAACAGAGGTCTCCAAATTGGAATCACAAAATCAAAGGACAAAGAGGTTTTAACATAGCACTGAGTTTAGTTTTGAGGAAAGAATCCAGGACAGGAAACAGAGAATGTACAGCATCCTTACTTGAATCCAGTGGTCTTGCAACCACCCATACACAGTTTCAAGGTGCTGGGACTGCACATAGCACACACTTGGTTGCAAAAGCTAAGACTGGTGTGTAAATGGACCACCTCAGTCCATGCAGTTATACAAAAGTGTAGCACATACAATTATGTTTAGTACATAAAAATTGATAATGATAATAAATGACTATGTTGTTGGTTTATGTATTTACCGTATTATACTTTTTATCATTATTTTAGAGTGTACTCTTTTACTGATTAAAAATTTTTTTGCTGTAAAACAGTACATAATGTTAGGCCAGCAGTGGCTCATACAGCTCATATTCACCATGTCTCTTGACTGCATCATTTTCTCTTGTGCTCGATTTAATCTCATGTTCATTTGTACAGTAACATGCTATATAGGCTTATATATGGGATAGCCTATGGGCAACAGGCTATACCATATAGCCTACTGCGATGCCATCTAGGTTTGTTTAAGTGCACTCTATGATGTTCTCACAAAGACAAAACCACCTAAGGATGCATTTCTCAGAATGAAATGAAAAGCTCACCAAAGGGCTTCAAAGGCAGATTTGAGTAAGGAGAAGGAAGAATCAGCTAAGTGAAATAGGTCAGTCACAAAAAGACAAATACTGTAAGATTCCACTTCTATGAGAGACTTAGTCAAAATCATAGCGACAGAAAACAGAATGATGGGTGCCTGGGGAGAGGGGTGGAATGGGACGGTCTTATGAGTACGAAGTTTCAGTTTTACAAGATGAAAGATACAAAATGGATGGTGGTGATAGTTACACAACATTCTGAATGGTTTAACACCATTCAACTACACACTTAAAAATGATTGAAGATGGTAAATTTTGTTGTGTATTCTATCACAACAAAAAAATTAAAAAAAAATAAAATGCATAAATTTGTTAAGATAAATGCTGAATATTAACTATAATGGAACTAGGTTATAAGTGTTGTATATTGTTAAGCCTTGATTTGTGCATTGCACCCGGACTAGAATTCTGGGAGCAACCATGCAGATTCTGAGGGCTATATGACAAGAACTGTTTTACAAAGTGTTGGGAGAGGAAATAAAGAAGAAGCCACATTGAGACTGGGAAAACATTATTGGGAAGCAATCATCTGAGACATGTAAATTAAAACTACAATGAGATATCACTTTACTCCTGTCAGAAGGCTATAATAAACAAATCAAAGAACAAGTGTTGGTGAGAATGTGGAGAAAAGGGAACTCTTGTGCACTTTTGGTGGGATTGCAAATGTGTGTAGCCATTGTGGAAAACAGTATGGAAGTTCTTCAAAAATAAAAATAGAACTACCTTATGACCCAGCAATTCCACTCCTTTGTATTTATTTAAAGAACTCCAAAACACTAATTCAAAAAGGTATATGTATGCACTCCTAAGTTTACTGCAGCATGATTTACAGTAGCCAAGATATGGAAGCACCTACGTGCCCATCAATGGATGATTGGATAATGAAGATGTGATACATATATACAATGGACTATTACTTAGTGATAAAAAATATTTATTTTGTTGTTTGAGAGAAAGTGAGGTAAAGAGAGAGAGAGAGAGAGAGAGAGAGAGAGAGAGAGAAGGGGGAGGACCCAGAGCAGTCTCCATAGTTGTACATCATTACTTGTGACATAGTTTCATTCCACACAGTTGCATGTGATACTGTGCGGGGCAGGAACTGAACTGGGAGCCTCTTGCATGGGAGGCAAGAATCTTCACTGCTAAGCCATCCCATTGGTTACCAGTTGCACCACAGTTCAGCATATGGGTTTGCATGGGCCATGGGTGGATTCTATCCCAACCTTTCAGTTGCAAAAGTGCTCAACCTGCTGAGCTATCTCTGCATCCCCAAGAATGAAATCTGACCATTTGAAATCTTACAACATAAATGGACCTAAAGGGTATTATGCTAAGTGAAGTAAATCAGATAGAGAAGACAAATACTATATGATCTCACTTATATGTGGAATCTAAAAAACAAAATAAGTGAATAAACAAAGCAGAAACAGGGGAAACTGGGATGGCTCAGGGGGTTAAGTGCTCGCTTTGCAGCCCCAGAGCCCAAGGATCGAATCCCAGGCCCCGGCCCAGGCAGACCCATATGCTGAACTGGGGAGTGCCCCCAGTTCAGTTCTTGCCGGGGCCTATACAGGAGGCTCTCAGCCCAATTCCTGCCCTGTGCAGCCCCGCTCCCACCTGTGAGTGAAACTATATGGAAAACTAATGCTGTCAACTATGGAGACTGCTCTGGGCCCTCCCCTTTCTCTCTGTCTCTCTCTGTCTATCTATCTCTCTGTCAAAAACCATAAAAATAAATCTTAAAAAAAAAAAAAAGCAGAAATCGATTCATTAATACAGAGAACAAACTGATGAATGCCAGATGGAAGGGGATTGGGCAGCTGAGTGAAAAAGTGAAGGGATTTAGAAGTACAAATTGTCAGTTAGACAAGAGTTATGGGGATGTAAAGTACAGTATAGTCAGTAATGTTGTAATAACTCTGTATGGTGAGTGGTGGGTACTAGATATATTTGGGGAATCACTTCCTAAGTCATATAAATGTCTAATTACTATGCTGTACACCTGAAATTAATGTAATATTGAAGGTCAACTGTAATTGAAAAAAAAGTGTTGGGAAACAAAGGCAGCATCTTTCCTATGCTGGGGTCGTCTGCCCTCTTCACTTGCAACTGAATGTGCCTCACATAGTGATGAGGCCTGAGAGCTACACCTGAGCATTTGCAATACCTCCTAAAGAAAATGCTAATCTGTACACTGTGTTTTCTGTCCAACGTTCTTTCACCAAGTTTGATAAACTTAATGCTAGGTTAAGGCCTATTATGTCCCATTAATTTGGCAGTCTGAACTCCAAACTACTATTGATAACCATGTACTTTTTTTTTAATTGTGGTAAAATTTGCCATTTTAAGCATACAACTCAAAAGCATTAAGTATATAAACATTGTAGTACAACTATTACCACCAAACTCTCAAGAAATTTTTTATCTTCCCAAACGCTGTACCCATGAAAGTGGTCATGTGCTTTTATGACCCATAATCACTTTTTTGTTATATTGTGCACCTTTTAAGTCTTTGCCCTAATTCTTAAAAATTCCTGAGGGTTGCTATCATAAACATACTGTATTATATTTGAGCTGTTGTAAATTTAATATTCTAGTTTAGAATATCCAAAAGTGATTTTTAAGTTCTATAACTTCTACTCACAGGTAACTTAGCTAAAGCATAAAGGAGAGTTGTGTGTGCTGTTGAAGCTGATACACCTGGGCTCAGACACCTCATTTGTAAGTACACCTAGTTCACTTCTGATCATCTGCCTCAGCTTTATGGTTTTTCCATCAAGTCACTTGATGAACACTTAAGTTCTAGGCGCTTTTCTAAGCATTTTACATATACTAACTCATTTACTCCTTTAAGATGGGCTTTATTATTATCCCAATTTTAAACACTCGAAAACTGAGGGTTTGAAATAAACAACTTTCCAGGACCACACTTCTAATACATGGTAAAGCCAGGCTTCAGACCTGGGCAATCTGGTTCTAAAGCCCATAGTCATAATCACTTGCTAAATTACCCTCAAACACATAAGAGTTCTTGTAAAGTACACTTTCTTTTTGAAAAATAGAGCTCTGCATAATATAAGCCTAAATCTGAGGATTTTCAGAGGGTTAGAGTTATTTATCTCACACAAAGCAAAGATCAACTATATATTTTTATCAGTGAGATTTGTTCCTAAGATTGTTACTAATGTATTAAGAAACTGAATTAGAATTGCTACCTTTGAACAACTTGTCTGTGGATATTCTTCCATTGGTCTGTGTCTGAATCAGTTCCTAATTTAGGATCCAGAGTCTTCAGCGCAACACCAGCAACATTCACCCCACTCCATAAAGGCACTAAAAGAAATGTATCTCAGTATTAACTCTTCCTAGTACTGCATCAGTTGTTTCAGCTTAGTAATTTTTTAAAATAAAGTTAGGTTACTACCATATATAAATGTAATTTTCAAATGGACCAAAAAATAAATGTAAAAAATAAAATATGTGTTAGAAAAAATATGTGGTAGTTTTACTTATAATTATGTGATATACAAGGCATTTTAAAGCGAGGTATGAGTACAGAATACACACACACACACAAAAGAATGGTTAAGAAAAGATAACATATTATAAGCAAAGAGGGAAAAGAACAACAAATACTGACCATACTTCTCAACAATAACAAAGAACTGAGGGGAAATACTGTAAATTTAGAACTTCATATCCAGTTAAATTATCACTCAAGAATGTGATGAAAATAGGGGATGCCAGGGCGGCTCATTGGAGTGAGTTCTCACCTTATACCCTGGGGTTCAGGGATCGAGTCCTAGCCCCAGCCCATGTGGACCCATATGCTAAACTGTAGTGTGCTTCCCATGTGGGAGGCCCCAGGCCCAGTTCCTGCCCTGCACAGCCCTGCACCCACCTGTATGAAATAAAACTATGTCCAAAACTAGTGACAGGAAGCTATGGAGATCAATCTGGGCTCTTCCCTTTCTCTCTCTGTCTCTCTTTCTCTTTGTCAAAACAATAAAATAATTCTTTTTTTTTTTTTAAGATTTATTTTTATTGTTTTTGACAGAGAGAGAGATACAGAGACAGAGAGAAGGGGGAGGGCCCAGAACAGTCTCCATAGTTGCACATCATTGGTTTTTCCACATAGTTTTATTCCACAGGTGGGCGGGGCTGCACAGGGCAGGAACTGGGCCGAGGTCTCACCCCGGTGAGAACCGAACTGGGGACACTCCCCAGTTCAGCATATGGGTCCACAGGGGCCAGGGCCGGGATTTAATCCTCGGTCCCCAGGGCTGCAAAGTGAGCGTTTAACCCACTGAGCCATCCCAGCTTCCCCAAATAAATCTTAAAAAAAAAAAAAAAAAATATATATATATATATATATATATATATATGAATGTGAAAAATTTATAGGTAACCACTTACAAAGTGAGTGTATAATCAAAAGTAATGGAGGAAGTTAAAGAAACCTTAATCAACACACTAGAAAGCAGAAAAAGAGAAAAGAGGGGAAGCCGGGATGGCTCAGTGGGTTAAGCGCTCACTTTGCAGCGCCGGGGACCAAGGATCGAATCCCGGCCCCGGCCCGTGCGGAACCATATGCTGAACTGGGAGCTCCCCCAGTTCAGTTCTCTCTCTCTCTCTCTCTCTCTCTCTCTCTGTGTCAAAAATAAATAAAGAAATAAAATGAAAAAAAAAAAAAAAACAACACAATTTTTGGGGAAAGCCGGGACGGCTCAGCGGGTTGAGCGCTCGCTTTGAGGCCATGGGGGCCGAGGATCGAATCCCGGCTCCGGCCCAGGCAGGACCCACGTGCTGAACTGGGGAGTTCCCACAGTTCGGTTCTCTAACTGTCTCTGTCTCTGTCTCTCTCTCTATCTGTCAAAAGTAAAATAGAAATAAATATGCACTGAAGACAAAAAGATAATTTCTCTCTATAAATGTGAAAAGATAAAAAAAAAAAAAAAAAAA
>PVKE010002502.1:0-82215 GCA_004027555.1 Craseonycteris thonglongyai | reverse complement strand
TTCAGTGCATAGTTATTTTTATTTTACTTTTTGACAGATAGAGAGAGAGACAGAGACAGAGACAGTTAGAGAACCAAACTGTGGGAACTCCCCAGTTCAGCACGTGGGTCCTGCCTGGGCCGGAGCCGGGATTCGATCCTCGGTCCTCATGGCCTCAAAGCGAGCGCTCAACCCGCTGAGCCGTCCCGGCTTTCCCCTAATTTTCTTTTTCTCATTATAATAGTTAGGAATTGTTTATGTCAGTAGTATCAGTATAAAAAGAGCCCTTTGAAAGATAATAGATTTTATTTCACTATCTGGAAGAGCAATTTCAAACAGATAAAAACACTCCAAATGGTGAGTGTGTGGGGCTGCTTCGTGGAACACAGGCCACTGCAGCAGATATGTGTGTCCTCATTGTAGGTAGCAGAATGTGAGGTGCCAGTAATCATGTGTTCTCTCCCTCCAACTTCCCAAGGTCACCTTGGATCTGCAGAACAGCACTGAAAAATTTGGGGGATTTCTGCGCTCTGCCTTGGACGTTCTCTCTCAGATTCTAGAGCTGGCCACGCTGCAGGACATCGGGAAGGTTTGTGTTTTGTTTCTTCTCATTGAGCTGTAGCCGGCATACCTCATGTGTGCCCCCTGGGCTGAGCGACTCTAGGTGGAACCTTGTCCTCCAGGCACATTCACAAAGCTTTTGTGGTCTCCCTACCCCACCACCTATGTCTTAGCACCTGAATCTGATTCCCATCTTAGCCTCAAGTGGGGGGAGTTCTATTTCTATCCTATTTTCAGTTATTTACTGTATATTAGTTTAGACCATTTTATCTAGAAAATTGATGGGTTTAAAAACTGCTGACATAATCCTTTCACAAGTGGAAAGGGTGAACATAGGCCTGGCAGTGGTGTGCCCCAACGTGCTGCTTGCTGCTGTAGGAAACAGCAGGCTGCAGTTGAAACCCCTGCTCTTTGCTCCCACATCCTCCCCCAATCCCATTTGATAAGGAAATGTTTGAACTTAACGGAAGAGATCAAAGAAGTGTTGAGTACATGCCCACGTCATACGTGCACAACCCAGTATTGCTGGAATCTATGCTTTATTGCATGTGTCCACATGTCTCACTCCCGGGACTCCTTGTTTGCAGATGGATTTCAAAAAGAGTTACAGATAGGCCCCCTTTAAACACGCATTCCTTAAAGTGAAATACAGTATAACTAATGAAGTTCACTTGTTCCATCTCTCTAAATCTTTTTCTTGAGGTGCAAAAAGCTTACCTGGTTTTGATCCTATACATTATTTTATGTTTCTTCCCAGTTATTCCTGTGCTTTTTTCCAAACGTCAGTTTAGTGCATACATTGTTTTTTATGGCTAGCTGTTGTTCTATTCTGTGGATACTCAGCTTTGTTTCCTCAGAGTGAGACTTGTCAAAGATATTAGTGATGTCACCACCTAGTATGACCTGCCTGGCTGCCCTTTCTTAAGGTTGCATTTCTGCATATACTGTATTTTCTCTCCCTGTTGATTTCTCTCTCTGACCCACAGTGTTATCAGACATACTATTTACTCATTTGGCTTCTTTGTCTTCTCTGTGTGTACATCAGTGCCTGGGAAGGAGTAGGCATTCAGTGAGCGTTTGTTGAACGACTAGCACATGTTCTGGCAGAAGTCAGTTTATGAGGCACTTCTCAGTATGGTGCCTCATTCCTCTTGCAGCCATGCTGGACAGGAGCTGCTGGTAGCCTGTCTCACCCCAGGACTTGAAGCTGAAAGATGGGACTGTTTCAGGGCCGGAGGAGTTAGTGGCAGAGCTGGGGTTTAAACCCCAGAGCTTTTCAGATCTGTCACTTTCTTCCCTCAATCACTGTTCTTAATAAGAGATCTTCAGTGGTCTGTGGTATATATGTATTAACACATTTTAGCAAAATAAAATAAAACGTGTTTTAAATTTGGATGTTAGATAAACTGAAATAACCATCCAAATGGGATATTTTTAAATAATAAAGTTTTTCTTCTTGGAATTAAGACTTGATAATTTGTTTTTTTCTTTTTGGTATGTTTTGATTTTTTGTGTGATTTCTTTTTTATTTTTCTTTTTTTTTTAGTTTTTAAAGATTTATTTTATTGTTTGAGAGAAGGTATGAGAAAAAGAGAGAGAAGGGGGAGGGCCCAGAGCAGTCTCCATAGTTGTACGTCATTAGTTGTGACATAAGTTCATTCCACACAGGGGGCTGTGGGGCCATTCGGGGTGGGAACAGAACTGGGGGCCTCCCACATGGAAGGTGAGAACCTTTGCCACCTTTCCAGCGGTTACCAGTTGTATCACAGTTCAACATATGGGTTTGCCCAGACCAGGGTTGGGATTCAATCCCTGGACCTCAGGGCTGCAAGGCAAGTCAACCTGTTGACCTATCTCAGCACTGCCCCCTTTACCTCTTTATTATGACTATCACACACACATAGAAATATTTTTAAGTTGTGGTCAGTGAATTTATCAAATTCTCTATCTAAAATATAAAAGTAAATTATAATTCACAATCTAATGAAGATTAACATTAGGTGATCTTTATATTCCTGAAATTAGGGATATGGTTATATTTCTTTCTTTTTAAAGGTGTATGTATTGTAGTAACTTCATATCTGAAAACCCTTATATGTGGGACAGGAATAGCTAGATAATGCAGATTCTAGTTGTAAACCTTTCAGTTAGCATTTCTTCAATATCTTCTAACAGATTCAACCCTGATAAGTACAGCCTGAACATTTTAGGCTTTAATTTGAGTAAATCAGGATTTTAAAATTACTTGGCCCTTGAGTACTTAAAGCCAACCAAAGTCTGTTGCTTTAGAGTACAGGAAAGTACAGCAGTCCCCTTTATCTGTGGTTTCAGTTACTTGTATTCAACCATATTCCAAAAATATTAAATGGAAAATTCCAAGGCTAAAGAATTCACAGGTTTTAGATGGTGTGCTACTCTGAGTAGTGTACAGACAGCTCGAGCTGTCTCTCTTTGTCCCACCTCTGACATGAGTGTTCCCTTTGTCCCATGTGTCTTTGCTGTGGGTTCTCCCCGCCCATTTGTCACGTAGTTGCCGTCTCAGTTATCAGACCATCTGTCACAGTAGCATAGTGCTTGTGCTCAAGTCACCCTTATTTTCCTCGGTAATGGCCCCAAAGCACAAGAGCGTGATGCTGTCAAAGAGAGGCTATAAAGAGCTTCTTGTAAATGAAAAGTGAAGTTCTCCACTTACAAGGAAAGAAGAAGGTCACATGCTGAGTTTGATAAAGTCTATAAATGGTAAGAACAAATTTTATATCCATAAAATTGTGAGGAAGAAAAAAATTTGTGCCAGTTTTGTGCTGCACTTCAAACTGCAAGTTACAGCTGTAGTGTGCTGAGTGCTTAGTGAAGATGGAAACGGCATTGAATTTGTGTGTGGAAGACGTGAACGAAGAATGTGTTACCGTTGATGGCATTGTGTTGTGCCAGAAAGCGCTAAACCTCTGCGAGGACTTCAGCAAGGGACCCCTGGCAGCAAGTGACACCAAGCTGTTTCCTGCCAGTGCGGGAGAGACTCAGGAACAGGTTTGGACTGAAAAATAGGGAACTGACTGGAGAGGCTGCATCTGCCAATGAAGAAGCTGCTGTCATGACCTGGCAGAGCCAACAAAGCTGATGCGGGCTGTGTACTGCCCACGGCTTCCATTGGGGGGCCTTGGACATAGCCCGTGGATGAGGGGGATAGCTGTGTGCCCAGCAAGTGCAGTTAGAGGCAGCCTCAGTCTGGGTGGTGTGCTTTTCAGCCAAGCTGGTAGAGGCTGTGGCTGGGGGCCATATAGCAGCAACGAGGAGGTGCTGTTGGTGCTGGGCCTGGATTGGCGGCACTCTTGAGAATTGAGCATCCTTCCATCTTGATTGTCCAGGAGGACACCAGGTGTCTTCATTTGCGTTTTTGCAAATGACACACATAGTTTGTGGAATAGCCACACAAAGGCTGTCATGTTGGCCATTCTTGCAGGTTGCGGTAAGGCCTCTCAGGGCTTCTTGTAACTCACAGCACACATGAACAGCTGCAGGGGCTCCCAGGTGCAGGGCTCGCGGCTCCTTTGTGCATTGCGTTCCTGCACTGAGGAGACTCCACACACTTGATGGACACTTACTGAGTGAGTGCGTGAGTGTGAACATGTGTGAGTGGTTGGAATACAGCCACTTAGATGTCAGTGCTTTTTATTGACTTCCTCTGTTCACGACGGTAGCCTGAAAACCTGCCTCTGATGTGTACTAAGGTAAGTGACTTGAGTGGAAGCGTTGGTTTTTGCCTAGGAGTCACAGTTAGGGCATGTCATCAGAAGTCACTGTCTTAATGCCTCACTGCTTCCTCTTTGCAGTGTGTCGAGGAGATCCTGGGGTACCTAAAGTCATGCTTCAATCGGGAGCCTATGATGGCGACTGTCTGTGTCCAGCAGGTGAGAAAGTAGTTTCCTGTCCTTTGCTGTTCGGCCCCTCACTCCAGGCACAGTGACATGACACTACTTGTCACTTAGAAAGCGGTCTGGTGGCATGTTCAACTGTCACTCCTCTCACTCTCATTATTGGGCCAAAAGGGGTCCTCGTCTTTCCCTGTCCTGGAGGAGGCCTGTCACTGCAGAGGGCACAGGGGATAAGATCCTCATGTGACTTGTCTCAGTGTTCTCCCAGGTGTTGGAATGCCCAATCTCATTTAGAATCACAGAGAAACTCGAAACTCTCTGGGTGTCATTTAAGGTGAAAACCGCATGCATAGCAGTGGTCTCGCAAGCTGTTCATAGTGATTCTCAACGAGGATTCTACAGTCTGCGTTTTGCTGACATGTACTTATTTTTAAAGATTTATTTTTTATTGTTTACAGAGAGAGAGATACAGAGAGAAGGGGGAGGGCCCAGAACAGTTTCCATAGTTACACATCATTGGTTTTTCCACATAGTTTCATTCCACAGGTGGGCGCGGGGCTGCACAGGCAGGAACTGGGCCGGGGTCTCGCCCCGGTGAGAACTGAACTGGGGGCACTCCCAGTTCAGCATATGGGTCCACACAGGCCAGGGCCGGGATTCGATCCTCGGTCCCTGGGGCTGCAAAGTGAGCGCCTAACCCACTGAGCCATCCCAGCTTCCCTGCCCCCAGGATCTTGCCTGAGACAAAACCAGGCTGCCCTGCCCACGGGTCCAGAGCCTGCCACCTGTGTGTCCTTGCAGGCCGACCCTGTCCCCAGACGCTTCAGGGCTGGCGGGGGGGCAGGCAGGGGGCTCGGGGGGCACTCCCCAGTTTAGAATATGAGTCCACACGGGCCGGGGTCAGGATTCGATTCGCGGTCCCTGGGGCTGCAAAGTAAGCACTTAAGATCACTGAGCCATCCTGGCTTCCCTGTACTTATTTTTAGATGGATTTGATATTTATCTGGGAGTGTTATACTTACGCTACATTAAGTGACATATTGGTGACTTAATTCTTTCACTCTAGTTGTTGAAGACTCTCTTTGGGACAAACTTGGCCTCCCAGTTTGATGGCTTATCTTCCAACCCCAGCAAATCTCAGGGCCGAGCACAGCGCCTGGGCTCGTCCAGTGCAAGGCCCGGCCTGTACCACTACTGCTTCATGGCCCCCTATACCCACTTCACACAGGCCTTAGCGGACGCCAGCCTGAGGACCATGGTGCAGGCGGAGCAGGACCACGACACCTCAGGGTAACTGCGCTGGTCCCAGCCGAGACTCTAGTGTTAGGAACACAAAAGAGCAGTCAGTCATTTGTAAGAGCTAAAAGGAAATGAGCTGGCCTCTTCTGATCGTCTGCTGTGTTCAGAGAGCTCTAGAAAACACGGTTGCTGCAGGCCCTGTAGTCATGGCCCTGCCTTCACTCAAGTGTGTGGCCCAGAGAGCGCGGCAGGGTCTGGGGGCACACTATCTCCGAGGAGCTGAGCTAGGGGGTGAGGAGCCAGCCGGCCGTCACTGCCAAATTGTCAACAAGCCAGAGCCATGACAGGTAGCGTCCTCACATGCTGAAGGCACTTCCTTATCTCCCAGTGCTCACCTTACTCTGTTCTCACCGTTAGGTGCTGTGTGTTGGGCCGTGTCTGGGGTCTGTAACCAGGGTGGCAGAGCACCTGCACACTGCACAGTAGTACTAGTGTGTGAAGGTGTTTGAAGGATGTAGGAGAGCCTGGGATAATATTTGTGTTTTTTAACTTTATGGCTACAAATCTTTTTACTTAAATTGACGGTTCGGTTTTGATGCTTGGCATATAGCAATTTTTTCAGTTAACTATAATTACTAACAGTTATTTGAGCTACTCTGTGTGGCAGCAGAAACAGCCACAGTAAGAACAGTAGCATCAGGGACCAAGGACAGAGCCACAGTCCGGGCTGTAAGTGCATCCAGGTCACGTGGATAAGGCCCTTTGAACACTCGACTCAGTGTTACGAGATATAAGAAAGAAGCAAGTGTGTGTTAAGTGTCACTGTCACTTAATTTCATGTACATTTTCTACAAAGAACAGAGAATAATTGACGTAGATATTTAGATGAAACTCTTTTCCAAGAAAGTTAAGTGATATTTTCTAAATCGTTGAATCTTTCAAATGACTTACTTACCTTTCCAGCCCCACTGCAGTCTGGGATGGTAGTCAGGGTCCTGTGGCCCCAGAAAGCTGTGTCGAGTGGTGGCCACGGGAGACTCAGTTTACTCGTTATCTCCATTAAAAGAAGAGCATCCTGCTGCTCCATTGAGTGGCCATAAAACTCCTTTGGACTGGGCAGTGTGTGTGAGTGTGACGGAGTACGCACAGGTGTGACGGTGTGTGCCAGTGTGATGGGGTGTGGCCAGGTGTGGCAGGTGTTGCAGGAGCATGTGTTTCAGGACATTCTTCCCTCACCTTTCTTCCTGTCTGGCAGGTGGTTCGATGTACTCCAGAAGGTGTCTACCCAGCTAAAGACAAACCTCACGAGTGTCACCAAAAACCGTGCAGATAAGGTGAACAGGAGTGTGTGGCGACTGTGGTATTAATGCCCCAGGGAGAGTCGGACGTGAGGCCTTCTGGATTGGTTGCTTGAGGCCTCTTAGCTGAGATTCGCTTAGCAGAACCCGCCTGTTCTTTTCCTAGAGCGCGATCCACAACCACATACGCCTGTTTGAGCCCCTGGTCATAAAGGCCCTGAAGCAGTACACGACTACCACATCTGTGCGGCTGCAGAAGCAGGTTTTGGACTTGCTGGCTCAGCTGGTTCAGCTACGGGTCAATTACTGCCTTCTGGACTCAGACCAGGTTGGTCGCTTTTGTCTTTCATCTGCTGTACCTGTTTATTACTTAGTAAAAATTATTTCAAAAAGGCACTGAAACTGCCCGTAGAAATGCACAGTGTGTTCTCCTCTAAGTGGCCACTTCTCAGCCGCTTTGATGCCCGGCTGACAGAGAAGGCCCCGCTTGGCGTCCCCGCCCTGGGCTTTCCCCAGGGGTCACCCTTCACACACATGCCAAAGGTTCCCTGCCCACGCACCTTCCCCACGCCGAGATAAGTTTGAGTTGACATTGTAAGATGTCATGAAGGTTTTCCGTTTGGGGACATTTTAATAAAAGCCAGAGAATTAGTTTAAGCAGATTATCAATTATGATGTCCAGTTTCAAGCCATCTGCATGTAGCTCCCTCCCTCAAAAAGGAATATGTTCTGACAGGACTCCATGCTCCTGGTCCTCACACGGGCCACTGCCCTCAGTCTCACCAGGTGGACTCACCTGCCAGCCTTCCTCACATGGTTGCTGTGGGGATGATGCAAAGTCTCTTAAACCAATACTCATGCCCACTAACTTCAGTACAGACAAAAGTTGCTTTCAGGTCATCAAATGTGACTTACTGTTGAGCTGCAATCTTGAGATTTTTGAGTTAGAAATACTACAGTTCTCCATCTCCTTCTAGACATAGATACTCACTAGGACCGTCACTTACCTTAAAGGGTCTGTTTCTTCAAGGGGAGGGAGGAGGCACAGTGAGGTGCTAATTCCCCCCCAGGTGGTCTGGGGCTGTCACCCTCAGCCAGGAGGGCTGAAGGTGGGCCGATGCCCTGGCCCCGCATTTTCGCTCTCCCTTTTGCACAAGGGCCGTGTCCTTGGAAGATTCCCTTTGTGGATGGTTCTCCTCACCTGGCTGGGGAGAAGCCTTTCTCTGAAGCGGTGGGCTGTGGTGAGGTATGGGGCTCATGGCAGGAGTTTCAGGAAGGAGGAGAGCTTTTGTGGGCTCCGTAGCAAGAAGCCTGGCCCACAGCCGGTGTCAGGACACTTGTTAGAAATTTACACAAATAGTAGGAAGAAAGGTACCTGTTTGCCCGTTCTTATACTGATGTGAAACCCTGTCCGGCTGCAGGTGTTCATCGGCTTTGTGCTGAAGCAGTTCGAGTACATTGAAGTGGGCCAGTTCAGGTAAGGAAGTCCTGGTCACCTGCGTTCTGTTCTTGTGACGCAGGCACATGTAGTTTTAGCTTATTAACACAGACATACTTGAACAAGCTTTAGGCAGCTTTGCTAGGTACTTTTACTGGAAATCTGATTAATGTGCTATGCAGTTTTGTTTCTCCTAGGAATTAATGATTAAATGTCTGAAGTGTTGTTTAGCATCTGATAGTCGCATGTTGTCAGTTTTCAGGTCACTTTTCAAAGCATGTAATGATGATAATTGCTGAATGAAATCTCATCTGGTAGAACACTGATTTTTCTAAATCTTCTGAAAACATATTTTAGGTATGGCTTTCTTTAGTGAAGGTAATTATTATGCACTTTACTTACTAATTGCGGCTTTCCTTGCTCAACAGAAAGGTTTTAATACCGTATTTTCCGGCGTATAAGACGACCAGGCGTATAAGACGACCCCCTAATTTTACAGTTAAAACATAGGTTTAGGGCTATATTCGCTGTATAAGACTACAGCCTCGGAAGCGGGGGGTAGTCTTATACAGCAAATATAGGCCTAAAACTATGTTTTAACTGTAAAATTAGGTCGTCTTATACGCCCGGTCGTCTTATACGCCGGAAAATATGGTACTTCCTATGCATTGGCAGGTGTGTAATTATTGAAAAGTAAAATTCTTTAGTTTCTGAACTGCTTAGTAAGTAGTTGGGAACACAGTGCAGAGGAGAGGGGGTCGAGATACCCCGTTTTCTACTCTTATAACGTGATACCTAACTGTGATCTGAGGCACGTGACCCTTTCTTCTTTGAGTTTCGTTTTCCACTGAAGTGTGCAGGGGCCAACGCAGAACTAAGAAGTCCACACCCCGGCATGCCGTACTGGGGGTGCTTCCTGCTGTGCCTGTCAGCCCTGCTGGCCACCCACTCTCCGTGGACAGGCCGCTGATGGGTGCCACGGGCGGACGTGATCGCTGGGGCTCTCCTGGGCGTCTGTCCCCCTCGCTTTGTGTCACGAGTAATTTCACGTTGTCATTGCTTTAAAAGGAAGTGTCTAAATGGATGTTTTTGTTTCTAGGGAATCAGAGGCTATTATTCCAAACATCTTCTTCTTCCTGGTATTACTGTCTTACGAACGCTATCATTCAAAACAGATCATTGGAATTCCTAAAATCATTCAACTCTGTGATGGCATCATGGCCAGTGGGAGGAAGGCCGTGACACATGGTAATGGGACAACCCTGTCACTGTGGTCTTCAGTAGTCGTGATGTGTGTGCTCAGCAGTGCTAGTCTCCACTGTGCCACCTTCCAGCTGCACAACTGCTCTGTGCTTTGTAGTCTGTGTGTGCATGTGCATGTACAGAGCGATTATGCTCTGTTCTCAGGAGTTTATCATCTAGGTAAAAATACGAGAACAATAAGATGATGTAAGGGACAGATAGAATCTCGTCTATTCATATGAAACAAAAAATACAAAATTCCAACTTCCGTGAGGACATGTGACTTACTACCTGTGGACTGGGAGGGACATCCAGGCCTGCGTCAGGGCCTCCTGTTATGCCTGGTTCCTTTATAGGAACTCATGATACGGGAACCATGCAGAGTGGCCAGCTGTCCAACCAGCCCTTTTCCAACCTGCCGAGTGGGGTTGTGCAGGGTTAAGGAGGAGCCAGAATCTTACTCAGCACTTCTCTGAACTGGCCTTCCAGCACTCTCTGTTGACTCCTCCTGGCTCCATTGTCAGGCGCTTGGAGGCTTTTGCACTTGGACAGGAATACTTCCCGGGGTCTGCAGAACACAGCTATGTTGTCCACTCAGTGTGCTCCTGGCAGGAGAGCAGACAGCGAGAGGCTGCCTGTGCAACTGCAGGTGGCAGGGGGCCCGGTGCCAGCTCGGGTCCGTGCTGCAGTCACTGGTGCCACGGCCTCAGCAAGGCACACTCATTACCACATGTGTGCACATCAGGGTCACTGGGTATGTCAGTGCAGATGTCAGCCAGAGGGGGACTCGGGTTTCTGGACCAAAGGGTCTTTGGGTAGATAACTGATGGGCATAACTCTAGCGTGAGTGTGCCTGTGCATGCATGTCATGAGGATGAGTGTGCCCATATGTGCGTCACTAGCTGTGTTTTTAAGTCATTTCCATGACATGATTGGCCTGCACGCTTCCCAATGAAAGGCATTTGTTAGAGAGTTTGTTCATGTTGTTAAAGAATTTACTTTGGCTATTGTTTTGGATAAAAGACAAGACTTGCTGGGGGAAACCTTTTTTTAGTGATAGAGTGAGTTTAATTACTAAATCAGCATAGAAATCTGCTGGGACTAAATATTTCCTGTTGAAGCATTTGTTGTCTTTCTGATAAATCTTTATTAAATAGGTTATGCATAAGTATAGACTATTACTATTTTAGTTAGTTGGAAGGTTTTATTGAATGAGTTTTGAATTTGTAGCTCTCTTTTTCAGAAGTGATGTTACATCACAGAAACCCTAGTTTATTGTTTTTTAAAGATTTCACAAAATTATCAGTAAGTGTCAGAGGAAGGCCCAGGGCTTCCCTGAGTTTCACCTACTTGGTAGGCCGAGCCTACCCCTTGTCATCAGCCAAGTATGGATTAGGATTTCCTGTCTCTTGAAGATACTTGGAGGTGTTAGGCTCAGCCTCCCACATGCATGTGCCATGTAATGCCTTCTTAGCACAGACTTTTGCCCCCACAGCCATACCAGCTCTGCAGCCCATAGTCCACGACCTCTTCGTATTAAGAGGAACAAATAAAGCTGATGCAGGAAAGGAGCTTGAAACTCAAAAAGAGGTGGTGGTGTCAATGTTACTGAGACTCATCCAGTACCACCAGGTAAGAGGGGGTGCGGGTGGCCACTGTCCTCTGTCAGTCCTGTGGGGACAGAGGAGATGCCACAGGGCGCACAGTTTGTTAGTCGCAGGGTTCACTTTGTGCCAACTTGGGCTCTCAGGCTGGGGAGACGCCGGGGAGAGGACAGTTTTATAGGAGTCTGTCTGCCTGTGAAGCGGCACCGCCACGTGGGGAGGCCTGACCCCTGGCCAGCGGAGGCTCTTTTCCAAAATGGGGCCCAAGATCATTTAACTGACATTGTTAACATAAACGTTAGAATAGTAAAAAGTGGCTTTTTTAAATCTCCAATCAGAAATATTCTGAAGATTCCTTGAGTGTTTATTTACCACTGTGTTGATAGGGCCAAGGCCTCTTTGTTTGAGTGGATACTGCTTTTGTTTTCCTTAAAATGGAGCAAGAACTTCAGGTCGTTTGAGGCAGGTTAAGTGTAGAAATCTTGTTTTTTAGTGACTCTTCTCTTTTAGCTTGCCCAGTGGGCCTGACCCTCACTTATTTTGTCATTTTTCTTAGCTATCTGTCTTTGACTATTTATAAAGTTCATCAGCTTTTTTCACAGAAACAATTTCTTTGCACATTCTCATTTTGGTTAATCTTGGTGATACTTAATTAAATGGTTATAGTGATGAATTAAATCTTGTAATTACAGTAGTAAGGACCACTACCGTAGGGAAGGTTGAGAACCAGCAGCTGACCCTTGGCAAGCAGGCTGGGTTGGTGGGAGGCCTGAGAGTGGCTCATGAGCCGCAGGCATTCCGAAAGTTCTTGGCCTGGTTAACGAGAGCGTAGGGCCGGCTAGTGTTCATTAAGGAAAGCCTCTAGAAGACCGCTGAGCCCCTGGAAAGGAGAGGCAGCGTGGAGAGTGCTGTAGGTATGTGTGTGTCTATAGTGGTTACATTTTGTAGACCAGGTTGGCAAACTTCTTCTGTAGACAGCAGGTAAATAGTGTGAGTTTTGCAGGCTGTGTGGCATCCTGACACTCCTCACGTCTGCTGCTGTGGACCAAAGCAGTCCTGGTCAGTGGTCACCAAGGTGTGCGGCTGTGTGCTAGGGTGACTGTACAGGCTGTTAGACCTCTCTTTAGAAACGATCCCTAATACACTCATGTCCAGCCACACATAACTCTTAGGCAGGGGAGTACCACCCAGTGGGAGATTACAGAGAACACAGAATTGAAATTAATACACACGGAAGTTTATGAGGCCTCAGGGCTGTGTGTGTTTTGCCAAAGGCTAGTGTGTTCCATTTCCTTTTTGTGCCTTTTCTGCGGTTGTAATGCCTGCAAACTGAAATAATGAGGGTGCATCATCCTGCGGCTTGTGCTGCTGGAGCTGCCCCTCATGTCATCTCTGATCCTTAAGTCACGTGTCCCAGGGTCTGGGTGGCGTGTCTGCACCAGACCCTTGCTGGGGCCTGCGCTGGTGTGGGCCCTGGAGCCCTGCAGCCGAGCTGGGATGCATGGTGACAGAGGGTCTGCCTGGGCCTGCAGGTGCTGGAGATGCTCATCCTTGTCCTGCAGCAGTGCCACAAGGAGAATGAAGACAGGTGGAGGCGGCTGTCCCGGCAGGTAGCCGACGTCATCCTCCCGATGCTCGCCAGACAGCAGGTGTGTCACCCTGCCATGGGGACACATTTGTAAGTGCGGGAAGAGCCCCATGTCTGGCTTTTCATGAAATCGCAACAGATTCATTGTGCTGGGGTACCTGTCAGTGCCGGGCATGGGCACGGAGTTTCTGTCCGCTCGGTGACCTCTCAGGTTGCCGCTGGCTCCTGCTTTGCAGGGCGGACCCCGCAGTCCAGGTGTACGCTCAGCTCCCAGAGTGCAGAGTTGGTGTGGGGGTGCAGTTCCAGCTGATGGTTCCTCAAACTTTTGTATGTTTGAATCTTACAGAAAGCATGTGTCTACCTAACAGAAATTTAAAGGAAGAGATTTGCTTTGTGGGAGGAACGTAGCTGATACAGTGGTGTTCTGAAACATATTTGCTGGGCTGGCCTCTGAAGTCAAAGGGTGTTTCAGTGCTGGGGTGGTGGTGATGGGATGGCCAGGACACCGGGACTGGAGAGCCGACGTAACCTCAGGTGTGAGTGTTGGCATTTTTGTTGTTTGAATGCAACAGATGCACATTGATTCTCACGAAGCCCTTGGAGTGTTAAATACTTTGTTTGAGATTCTGGCCCCTTCCTCCCTCCGGCCCGTGGACATGCTTTTACGGAGTATGTTTGTCACTCCAGATACAATGGTGAGTATCCTGCCTCATGGTGGCCTCTTAGACTCAACACTCTGCAATCACTGGGGCTCTCCTGGGGCCAGGGTGGGGCCTGAGATCTTGCACACCTCCCAGCCGGTGTTGCTGCTGCCTGTCTGGGGCCACACTGGAGAACTCATGAGAACAGAGAATTATTGGTAGAATGTTAAATAAAATCGGGGTGATTTTCATTCATGAAATTGGCAATTAGGAGAAATTTAATCCCCTTATTCTATAACTCTGACTGGTTTGTGTTGTTTCTTTTAGGCATCTGTGAGCACTGTTCAGCTCTGGGTCTCAGGGATCCTGGCCATTTTGAGGGTGCTCATTTCCCAGTCAACTGAAGATATCGTTCTTTCTCGGATTCAGGAACTTTCCTTCTCTCCATATTTAATCTCCTGTCCGGTAATTAATAGGTTGAGAGACGGGGACAGTAATTCAACATTGGAAGAACACAGTGAAGGGAGACAAGTGAAGAATTTGCCAGAAGAAACATTTTCAAGGTGGGCTTCACACCTGACCCTTTCTCTGGTCCCTGTCCTTCAGGCCTCTCAGGGTTGTGGTGACTGGGTCTGTGGGAACACCTCATCTTTCTTCAGCTCTGTGAGCTGGGCAAAGGCGTCTGTGTTGCTCTTTTCTTTGCCTATCCTGCCTTGCCTATGGCCCTTGGCCCCTGCCTCTCTGACAGCTCTGTCACCTCCTGCCTTGTGTCCTCATTACAGACTGCATAGGGGCTCCCCACTGTGGTGGGGGTTAGGGCAGCCTGCCTGGATGCCGGCCATGAAGGTTGTGTGCTGCCTACAGAGAACTTAGAGATCCAAGCAGACCCCCTAGAAGTTGGTCTTATTTTTATTCCCAGTGTGTGCTGGCCACTCTCAACACTGCCAGTAATAAAACCCTTCTCTCTGCCGGGGCTCCCACATTTGCCATGGTATCAGGTCATGTCTGCCCTCAGAAACTCGGAGGCCCCTTCAAGGCAGTAACTCCAACTCAGGCACTGTAGGCGCCATGGCCTAGACAAGTGTGAACCCCCTTGACTGCACTCAGGACACTCCCTAAGTGGGAGCAGCTTAGAGGATGTGCCATGGATGTGGTTTCTACAGTGTGCACCTTCCAGTGGGGCCACCGTAACGTGTGTTTAGCCGCCCTCTGTGGTCTTCAGTGGTGAGGCCTGTGTGTGTGAAGATGAACTCAGAAATCCTGCGTGGCTCCCTGTTTGCAGGGTCAACAAGATGCCTATGGCTGCCTCTGTTACATTAAGCAGGTGGCTAAAACAGATGTGACATTAGATTCTGGCAGTCATTATTAATATCTGTGTGGTTTACAAAGTTTTAAAGACACTACATGTCCTTTGTCCACCTTAACAGTCCTTTGAAGGTGTTGTGATTACTGCCATCTCCTTAGTGAGGAAAGCGAGACGCAGAAGACAAAGGGAATTAATCCAAGGGGGTTAAATAAATGTTTCACTGGTTTATTTTACTGTACTTACACTTTTTAAGTTAAATGGGAGAAGCTGGGATGGCTCAGTAGGTTAAGCGCTCACTTTGCAGCCCTAAGGACCGAGGATCGAATCCCGGCCCGGCCCGTGTGGACCCATGTGCTGAACTAGGGAGTGCCCCCAGTTCAGTTCTCACTGGGGTGAGACTCCAACCCAGTTTCTGCCCTGTGCAGCCCCGCGCCCACCTGTGGAATGAAACTATGTGGAAAAACCGATGATGTGCAACTATGGAGACTGTTCTGGGCCCTCCCCCTTCTCTCTGTCTCTGTATCTCTCTCTCAAAAACAATAAAAATAAATCTTTTTAAAAAATTTAAAAAAAATTAAATGTACTGGGGTGGCATTGGTTAATAAGGTTGTACAAGTTTCAAGTGTGCAATTCTAGAACACGTCAACTGTGTGTATGTATTGCATGCTCATCACCTAAGCTTAGTCTCCTTCGGGCCCCATATATTTGACCCCCTTCACCCTCCACCCACTCCCATCCCCTGGTAACCATTGTACTGTGGTCTGTGTCAGTACTTACCCACACTTGTATTCAATCTGTGTCTACTGTGCATATTTTTACATTACTTCACGTAAGTGCTCTGTAATGTCATCTCAGTCACCATCACCCTCTCTCCTCTCTTCCAAGGTTTCTCCTACAACTGGTCGGCATTCTGTTAGAGGACATTGTTACCAAACAGCTGAAAGTGGAAATGAGTGAACAACAGCACACTTTTTATTGCCAAGAACTGGGCACGCTGCTCATGTGTCTCATCCACATCTTCAAATCCGGTAGGCACGTTGATGAGCCCTCCAGAGCCTCTGTGGGTCCCTTCCCGATGATGAGGCACTCAGTGTGTCTGCGGGTCCTTGGGTCCCTGTCCCAGTGACATGCTCAGAGTGACTGTGGGTCTGCGGGCCCCCGTCCCGGTGATGCGCTCAGAGCGTCTGTGTGTCTGTGGGTACCCCTCCTGACAACGCACTCACAGTGTCTGGGTCTGCGGGCCCCTGCCCTGATGCTGTGCTCAGTGCAGGGGCTGTGCTGCCCAGAACAGGCCCTGCTCAGTGTGTATTCAGTGTTTTGTGGGTGATAGAGTAAACATGAGGGCTTCCTCTGCTTTAAATATATAGGAGGTTGAGATGTTTTATATCCGATTGTGACTTAAAAAGGACAGTGAACCCAAGAGACAAGTCACAAGATGCCAGCCACGTCTCGAGTGTAGGAAGTGACTGGTCTGTATTGGGACAGTTGTCGTTTTCCAGGAGTAGTGATTGTTTTCAAGAAGAATGCCTTTCGATAAAGTGAGTGAGAAGCTGGAAGGCTTTAGTTACAGGGCGCAGGCATATCTTTCCTGTCTCCATGAGAATAATGAAAGGCAATTCTAACCTCTAGGAGAAGCAAACATCAAAGAAGTCATGGTTCAGATGGGAAGCAAACCAAAATGTGGCATGATTTTCAGCAGTTGATTTGATGGAAACCCTGGACTTTATAAAGATTCTCTTCTAAGTGGCTCAGAGGTCATGAGCCAGGGCCCATAGAAAGAGATGTCACCCTTCCAGGCCTTTCAGCTTTGCTGGGAACTATAGACCCATAGTCATATTGTAAATGCTGTTGGGTTTTTCATTTTTGGAATCAATGTATGACTAAAGCTTTGAAGACTTAATTATGGTTTCAGAATAGGATGAAAATGTTTTAAGTTCTGACAAACATAAAAGGGAAAGTAACCAACTTAATTTGGTGAGTGGAAGGTAGAGGCAGAACCCAATGGGAAAGGGGCACTAACGGTCTTATCTTGCAATTTTGGGGTCACACAGTGAAATCTGAAGTTCACAGAACAAAAACTAGGCTAAGAGGTGACCACATAGAGCTGAACCTAGTGCTTACCGTGCGGGGAGGCAGCACAGTGAGCTGTCTCATCATCCCCAGGCAGAGTCCCCAACTATGGCAGGCCACTGGGCAGCAGGTCCGGTTGCAGGATGGGGCACCACCCTGGACTAGAGCGTGATGGTGCATTTCCTGGCTTGGGCCCCTGTGGCGTGGGGTAGCTGCTGCTCCTAGGTTTGCCTGCCCTGGCGGCTTCATCCTGGGGCCACGTCGTGTCCCTACACCTCAGCTCCGAGTCCTGTGTTGCCTGTTCTCGATGGCTCTGGCCATCCCGGGCTAGGTGAGATGTTGGACAGCATTCTTCCAAGAGAGGGTTGCTTTCCAGTAGTGAGGGAAGGGGAGCAGACAAAGTACATGCAAGCAATGAAGTACATCAAGTGGAAGTTTAGGGGGAGCCACCAGAACCTAACAGGCTAACAAGTAGTTGCCTGGAGAGGGCTGGGCGGCACTTTGAAAATCCAAAGCCCCTCTCTGTTACTGGACCTTTAAATCACGCATAGATCATTAATACAAATTAAAACACACAAAGTCCATAGCCTTAGAGCAAGGCATAATTGTCATTTCCAGCCAGTAGTCACTCGACAAACATGAACTGCGCGGCTGCCTGCCACCATGCTGGCCCTAAGTGGCGTGGTCAGAAAAGCCAAAGTGATTCTTCCTTGATGTAGGGCATTGCCTACCAGGGCGATGGTGCATGGTTATATCATCACAAGTCTTGGTAGTTCCTGGGAAGAAAACAGATAAGTGCAGTGAGACCAAATGGGTGGTAGGTGGGGGCATGCTTCCTGAAGCATGAATGTCAAGCTTAGACCTGAACCTCTAGCCTTTGGAAGAGAAGGTGAGGAGGCGGAAGGGGCCCTGGGGGCGGTAGGAGGGCGTTGGGCTCCTGGTCCGGGAGTCAGGGAGAAAGAGACGTCTTTGTGGCTGCATCGTGTAATTGCCAGCACACTTGGCACAGGGGCAGGGCCAGAGTTTAGTTTTAATAATGGACTTGGTGTCAACCTTCTTAGTTACTGACATTGAATACATGTTCTTTTGAAGATCATTTGACTAATGCCTCGTTGAACCACTGTAGTAAGTTTCAAGAGGGAATAATGATGTCATGGGAGTAACAGGTCCTTTTACAGTATGCTGGTCATTTAAATGTTTGGCCATCAGTGGGTTTGTGTCTGGCCCCAGAAGGACACTAGTTCATCTCGAAGGACTGTTTTCCTACCTTCTATGGATTAGAGTGATGTGGTCTGTGGCCTTATGCGTGTCAGGTGGCTTTCTGTGCCTTTCAAGGTGTTCACTAACCCGTTGCTCTAACTTCCTCATCTTCCTTTTCTCAAAACTTGAGGGCTGTAGTTTTGGAGTCCACAGTGGTGCTTGTCCAGCAGAGCTGGCTGTGGTGTGAGCGAACTCTGTCCACACCGTTCAGTCGTCTCTAGCAACATGCAGCTGCTGGGCACTGGGAGTGTGACTTGTGTCACTGAGGAGCTACTTTTATTTTAATTAACGTAAATTTGAGCAGCCACACATGTCTAGTGTCTACATGTTAGGACAGGTATGTTGACAGGCAGAGCACTCTATTGAAGGGCTGGGGCTGGGCATTGGGGCCCGTGGGCTTTGCTGCTCGTGTCTTTGGACCTTGTTCAGTTGGTCCAGTATGTGTAAATAAGGTGTGTGTGTGTGCGTGTGCGTGTGTTTTTCTAGGCCCTTGTTTATTTTGACTGCATTTCTTTTAAAGACACCAGGGGGCAGAATTACTCTTTGGTTGGTTTTGAGATAGAGTTGAAATAAATCACGTACTTTTATATAAATAAGGTAGAGTGAGCATATAAAGTGGGTAATTTTGTTTATGCATTGCTTTAAAAAGGCAATACATTTCACCCCTCCACTTAAAAGTGAGTCTGAATTTGTCTGTATCAGGTATTCTTTTTCAAAATGGGAACTAGTCTGAATAATGGCCTTGACCTCTAGCTTTCTGCCACCCCTCTTGTTAAGGGAGAGGGTGTGAATCCCAAAGTTGTTTGCCTATTTCAAATTCAACCCCACATAAACAGAATGGCTGAGAAAGACTAGTCTCTAGTTTACAAAATCTGGGCGTCCGGGACTGCGTCCCCTCCTCCAAGATGGAGCAGTGAGAGGTGCAGGACTGCGGGCCCCACTGTTGTGCTGATGTGAAGCTTGGGCCTGTGGCCAGGATGAGGCTTCCAACGGCTCACTTTTCCAGTCCACGTCGGGGCCCTTCCCACTGCCACTCCAGAGGCTCCCACGGTCACGGGCAGCAGTAGGTGGTGTAGTCATTCCTGACCCCCAGGCAGGAGCAGCCGGCATGCAGGTGCTACGTGCCAGCTTCCTCGTAGGCCATGCTAGATGGGTCCCTTTCCAGTACTTCCAAAAGGGTCAGTGTTCCCACTGTATGTGGAGGCCAAGCCAGGAATGCTGGGAGAAAGAGAAAGGGCTCTCACTATAGTAATAAAACTGACATTGGTCCACATTCATGTGTGGGAAGGGTGAGGGCTGCTGTTGATGGATAATGGTGCTCTCGTGTGGGCGAATGGCGGCTCCTACACATACTGTCCCTGTGAGTGCTTAGCAGTGCGATGGCAGGAGTGGGGTGCGGCGAGGGCTGCTGTCCCCCTCGAGTATGGGAGTGCAGGAGAGAGTCGTGCGTGAGTTTCTGTAAAGTCTTCTCGTAGCTACCAAGTGTTGGGCTGTAATGCGCAACACAGAGAGATTCCCCCTCAATCAGTGCTACTTTGGGTTTATTTCTAGGAATGTTCCGGAGAATCACAGCAGCTGCCTCTAGACTCTTCACCGCCGACGGCACCGATGGCAGCTTCTATGGCCTGGAGAGCTTGAATGCGCTCGTGCGCGCCATGATCCCCACACACCCGGCCCTCGTGCTGCTCTGGTGTCAGATCCTGCTGCTTGTCAGCCACACCGACTACCGCTGGTGGGCCGAGGTGCAGCAGACCCCCAGGTGCGTCAGTGGGCCGCTGGGCACGGGCCAGGGACACAAGACATGGCTGCGGGCCATGGGCTGCGGGCTGAGGGGTATGGGCTGCGGGCCAATAGGCATGGACTGAGGGCCGAGGGCCGTCGGGCTGAGGGACATGGGTCGCAGGCTGAGGGCCGTGGGCTGCAGGCTGCGGGACATGGGTCGCAGGCTGAGGGCCGTGGGCTGCGGGCTGCGGGACATGGGTCGCGGGCTGAGGGACATGGGTCGCAGGCTGAGGGCCGTGAGCTGCGGGCTGAGGGACATGGGTCGCAGGCTGAGGGCCGTGGGCTGCGGGCTGAGGGACATGGGTCGCGGGCTGAGGGACATGGGTCGCGGGCTGAGGGACATGGGTCGCAGGCTGAGGGCCGTGGGCCAGGGAACCTCTGCACCAAGTGGCGTGGCCTGGCCGCGTGAGGCTTTGGAAAGGTTCCGCTTTTCTTTCAGGGACACAATTGTAGGGGCAAAACATAGTCCCACTAAGGCATTCAGAATCGCTGCTGATTTTTAACTGTGACGGTTTGACATGTTCTTGGCACCATTCCATCTTATGGGTCATTCTTGTCATGTGTCCCTCCTGCTAGGTTCCTGTCCTTAAATTGGTCCCAGAGCCAGTCATGTTGCAATGTTGTAACTTCTTATTAAGTTAAATGTGGTTCTGGTTATTCTTAGACAATGAAGGAATTAATTACTTAGCAACATTTCAGGACTGCTTAGAAATACCTTATTTTTTATCATCAAACAGACTTCTTACTATCTGATTGTGGGTAGCCCTCTTTTGTAGAGGGCGTTCAGGTATAAGCCTTGTTCTAGGCTCTCTCTTAGCCACTTGTACAGGTGGCTCTGGCACCCTCTCCCCCCAGCGAAGTTTCTGGAAGGCTCAGGAGCCCATGGCGAGGAGAGAAAGTTCTGGAATGAGACTGCAGGGTTGCGGTCAGCTCCTGTGTGCTTAGTGTGGGACGGGGCTGTGGGGGGCCGTGGGTGTCCGTGGGTCCCAGTGCAGCATCATTTCTCACACCTGGAGTTAGCAGAGGTGGGGCGTCGCTCTGTGCTGGGGAGAGGGGTGGGGGGCATACAGATGAGAAGTGATTGCTTTGCCAAACTCAAAGGTCATGAGACTTCTTCTATGTCTTCTTATGGAATCTTCATAGCTTTAGCTTTTACCATTTCAAGTTAATTTTTGGGAATGACACATGTAAAGATAAAGAACCATTTTCTCATTTTCTTCCTTTCAGTATGATTTGTTCAAAAGACCATCCTTTCTCTATTGAGTTACCTTGACACTGTTCTCAAAAGCCTATTGAATGTGTATGTGTGGACCTTTCCTGGAGTCTGTCCATTCCCACCCACCTATATATCATTACACCACCACTCCTTTACCGATCCGTGCGCCTTGCTTCACTCTGATGTTATGTCAGAAACCTCTAGATCTGGGAATAACAGAAATGCTTAACTAGTGGTCAGTGTTTAAGAAATGAACCAAAAGTGAGTATGGTCTAGGATTGGAAAGGTGCCCCTGTTCAGCTGTTTGAGGGCAAACTACAGATTTTCATAAATGCAGGTGGTTTACTTTATGATAGTTTTACTTTACTTATTTAATTTTATTATTTTATTTTGTTTGAGAGAAGGGGAGAGAGAGAGAGAAGGGGGAGGGCCCAGAGCAGTCTCCATGGTTGTACAACGTTAGTTGTGACATGGTTTCATTTCACATAGGTGGGTGCAGGGTCACACAGGGTGGGAACCAAACCAGAGGCCTCCCATGTGGGAGGCGAAAATCGTCCTGGCGGTTACCAGTTACACTACAGTTCAGCATATGGGTTTGCTCAGGCCGGGGCTGGGGATCAAACCTCAGACCTCATGATTGTGAGGCAAGTGCTCAACCTGCTGACCAACCCTTCCTCGATAGCTTTTCTTAACCCTACCTGACTCAGTTTCCCTCTTATAACATTTTGTATTGTCCTAAAATAAGATTAGTGGGGTCTATAACCTGTCTGTACTTAACCTGCATAACAATAGAATACCTTAATGGTAGTACAAAGGTAATGTTAAGGAAGATAGTGTAGATAGTGTGGAGTATGTTAGCACTCAGGTGCTTCTTGCCCCTGTATGAGGAGGACAAACACCCCTCCGAGTCAGCGCCCCGAGGCAGCAGGGCTGCTCCTGGCTAATTTAAGCCCTGCCCGGGACGCTGTTTGGCCAGCTGCCGGTTCTGGGGATGCATGTCTCTTTGTTTCTGAAAGATAATAAAAATGAATTGTGAGAAGTAGAGAATACAAAACACAAACCATTGTTTTTCGCGTGTAGACTCACCAGCTATCCCTCAGTCATATTGGTAGGGAAGATCTGTTCCCATCTCCCTGACACATTTTGGGCCACACAGCTCCTCTGGGGACAGGGGCCACCACAGTGGGGTCTGCTTTTGTCTACTTATTGTCGGGGCTACATCATCATTGGCTTGTGATTTGCTTTGGATCTGCCCTGCCTTTGGTGAACTGTTAGGGTCTTCCTGTGTGTGCCACAGCTCTGGGTGTTGTGTGGTGGTCACTTCCTATCCATCGTCCCGAGGCCTTCGGTGCAGCCCTCCTGGATTTGATACATCTGCTCACCATCAGTATCTGGCAGCATCTGGCAGACACCTTGAGGGCTTTTCTCGCTACAGACTGGTACTGAATTTGGGTTGACATCAGACTGCCTCTGTACCTACTGCTGATGTTTGAATTGGAGACTCCGCCTTCTCTTTCAGAGGTTCTTTCCCCTATTTGCTGTCCTACTGCAAACACCAAATGATGGCTTGAATGTGTGTCAAATGGGCTGGCAGGAAGGGTTTTAGTTGACATTCAATTTAGAGTGCAGTAATGCACCTCTGTTACAGTTTACACTACTAAGTGTGGTCAGCCATTCAAGATACAGAGCAGCACCATAACTTCAGAGAATTTCCTCGTGTCCCAATGCAGTCACATGTCTCCTACCCCCACCTGATAACCGCTGATCTGTGTCTGTCCTGCGTTTTAGCCTGCTGCAGAACGCCATGGAAGTGGAACCATGCAGAGAATAGCCTTTTGAGACTGGCTTCTTTCACTTAACACAGTGTACTTGAGTTCATCCATGGTTGTGTGTGTGTCAGGAGTTTGTTCCTGATGGTTGCTGAGTACTGGTGCACGCTGTGTATGCACCACAGTTTGTCTGTTCACCAGGTGAAAAACAGAGAAATGGTAGTGTTTAAAACTTCTGAATCTGTAGACTTTCTTATAACTCATTCTCTTCTAAATCCTGAGGTGTTACAGGAAAAGTTGACACACTTCCGAGTAGTCTTGTCCTGACATGACCTCTGTCTCTCAAAGTGGTAGCAGAGATGCACGGGCCCATCAAGGGGACGCTGTTGTCCTCAGTCAGACCCAGAATTCAAGGGGCCAGTTTGTGTGTGTGGCAACCATGTTTTTTACGTGTTGGGGCTAGAATCAAAGTTATAATTCCTGTCTACTGAGAAAGCAAAAGACAAAGTGAGAAGCACGAAATAGGAAGTAAAATAACTTACCTCATAGTGGGTATTAATTTTGTAAAAATGCTTTTTAAACAGGGTTTCCATAGCAGCATGTCTAGAGTTGTGACGTTTCATTGGTCATCAAGTAGTAAAATAGGGATGTGAAAGGTTTTCTTCTGTCCAGTGACAGTTTTCATGCAGACCGTGCTGGAGAACCCCAACACCTGTTGCTATGCCATCAGATAGCCCATGAGAGTCCTGAACTAAGTGCTGGGTGAATGTACAGCTTTGAGTGGATTTTGCCTCTGGTCAAGCATTTTCGGTTTCTGCCTAAGTCCTCTGTTTTCTTTAATTTTCCACGTGTGCTTTATTGTAGCTCAGACGTAGGCAGCTAAGAGTTTGTATTACATGTACACATTCTGATGTGGCCACGTTTCATTCAGATAACTGCTGTGGCCACATTTCAGATAACTGTGTTAGAGCCAGAACTAACCATGATCCCTTCAGTATTTGAATGTAAGCGCGCTGTGTCCTGGACCTGTTGTCACACACACGTCTGTTGCTCCTTCTAGAAGACGCAGCCTGTCCAGCACGAAGTCACTTAGTCCCCAGATGTCTGCAGAGGACGATTCCGATTTGGCATCCAAGCTTGGAGTGTGCAATAGAGAAATTGTGCGGCGAGGCTCTCTAATCCTCTTCTGCGATTATGTAGTAAGTGTGAGGACGCACGTGACAGTCGATGGGGGGGTGGAAGGCACCCTGTGTTGGGGACACTCTCCAGACTGTCTCCCGCCCCACCGCTCCATCAGAACAAAGCTCCATAGTTCACCTCTAATCCTGTTCTGACATAAAATGAGAGGCCAGGCGTGGCTGTTACAGTTGTGTGCAGAAGGCTTCCTCCAGCTGTCACTTGAGCAGCACACGTGGAGGGGCGTTCCTAGTGCTGGACAGTTCCATGGTGCTGAGGGGAGCCATGGGGTTGCAGTCATGGTGAAGTTAAGCTGCGAGCGCTGATGTGGGGTGGGGGGGGCGGCCTCTGATGAAACGCTGCTTTAATCTGTGGAAAAGGGGTCAGGTATTCATTGCTGCATTTTAAAATAGATTCCTCGGCTCATGTTCAACAGAAAATTTAAAAAACCCAATAGGTAAACAGAAGAAAATCAAATGTCCTGTAGTTGTATTACTGAAGAGGTCCTGTTTTGCTTTCGCTGGGATCTGTACTTTTTCTACAGCAATACAAAAATGCATTTGCTACAAACACAATGCCATATCATGTACTGCTATCACGTAGCAAAATGCTGGGAAACATTCTGGACTGGAAAAGGACGTGTAGACTTCTGACTGAACTAGTTGTCATTGCACTTGTTTTGTTGTTATTGTGATAGCAGTTTATTAATACTCATTTTTTGCTTTACATTCTTGATGTTGAACTAGTTTTTCTATCTTGTCCCACTTCTGAGAAATAATGTAATTATATAATGCTGTATTTCACAGACATGTAAGAAAAGTGTTAATTTTGTAAGTTAGTGCTCTCAAATGATCTCACATGGGAAAATACTACAGATGAGTAAGAATTGATCATATTTTACAGTTTCAGCCTAGAAGGATTATGGAGTAAGATAAAAAGGCAGAATTCGTGTTTAAAAATGGGTATTATTTTCTTATAAATTTTAAGTGACCTTTTCCTCCTTGAAGAAGATCCAGTCAGTAAGTGGGATCCATTCATATTTTGCGTTTAGGTACCGTATGAGAACTGTGACTGTTAACAGTGAATTCTTTTATCCACTGACCTGTCACAAAATTGGAGAAAGTGTACCTGGAGGAGACCCCTCAGGAGGCCACACTGAAGCCTGGGAGAGAGCAGGGGTGGCTGTGGACAGAGTGTCACGGCTCCAGGCCTGTCACCTGTCAGGGTGGGGCTCACTGTCCCTGCTGCCCTTGGGTGGTGCTGGCGTGGCTCATGCCTGATGACCCCCCATAGCCAGAGCCTCGCTCCTCATGGGCCATTGGCTGGTGTCCCTTCCAGCTGGACTGCTGGGTCCCATTTTGCCAGTGGGGGGTCTCACTTGGAGCAGCCCCAGCCACAGTGTGTGGTTGGAGGCAGCAGGCTCTGTAAAGTGACCTAGTTCCTACCTCGTAGGTTATTGGTGGTCAGACACTGTTTCTAGTGAGGATTATAACTTGGAATTCACTTTCTCCTTTCTGGCCCTTCCTGTGGCATTAATGTCTGTTCTCCCTGGTCTGCTGGAAAATGAGTCTTTGATTGTCCTTCTCCTCAGTGTCAGAACCTACATGATTCAGAGCACTTGACGTGGCTCATTGTGAACCATATTCAGGATCTGATCAGCCTGTCCCGTGAGCCTCCGGTGCAGGATTTTATTAGCGCTGTTCATCGGAACTCTGCTGCCAGTGGCCTCTTCATCCAGGCAATTCAGTCTCGTTGTGAGAATCTTTCAGCCGTAAGTCTCCATGGGGCCTGCGGCTGGCATTCAGTTTTCTCTGCCTGAAAAACAGTGAGTTGCTGGGGTTTTCAAAATTCTGGTTTCCAGTTGGCCAAATCCTCTTTCTTCTCTCTAATGCCACAGCCCACCACGCTGAAGAGAACCCTCCAGTGCCTGGAGGGGATCCACCTCAGCCAGTCGGGCGCCGTGCTGACGCTGTATGTGGACAAGCTTTTGTGCACTCCCTTCCGCGTGCTGGCTCGCATGGTTGACACCCTTGCTTGTCGCCGGGTAGAAATGCTTTTGGCTGCAAGTTTACAGGTACTGAGAGAAACACTGATACTGTTTTTTTACTGAAAACTTAGCAAGGCAAGCCAAACAAGTGGCTGGTTTTTTCCTCCACAGGTATATTCTTCATATGGCCACTAAGAGAAACATGTATAACATGTATAAAGTCATCATTCCTGTGTGTCTGACACGAGTGCTTCTGGCACTTTATTCTAGTCTCCTTTGCTGTGTCTAATAAGCCATCCACGTCAGTGTATCTGTTGTAAATGCGTGCGGGTGAGGCTATTTTGATTCATTGTGTTACAAACCCCTGATGTGTTCTTGTCTACTTAGAGCAGCATGGCCCAGTTGCCAGTGGAGGAACTGAACAGAATCCAGGAGAACCTTCAGAGCAGCGGGTTAGCTCAGAGGTAATGCTGGGACCAGGGCTCCTTGCTTTGGGCTGTGACGACTTAGATTTGTGAGGGAAGAAGCTTACAGGACGAGAGATTGACATGCTGCACAGACGGACTGACTGCAGGGAGCCTTCCTAAAAAAACTTCCTGTAAAAAAGGTCAGCTCTCATTTTATAAAGGTCAGGAATCACTCCTATGTGAGAGGGTAGCATTCAGCTCTGGTCACTGTCTTATGATGGACAGAAGATGAGGTATCAGCTTTATCTTAGCAGATTCCAAATATAGACTCTTAACTGCTAAGTGAGAGTTGACAAATCTGAAAGATGTTACCCCTTCTTGGCTTTCAAGAATTGTGTCTGCATCCTATAAAATACCTTCTTTTTTTGAAGATTTATTTATTGTTTTTGACAGAGAGAGAGAGAGATACAGAGTCATAGACAGAGAGAAGAGGGAGGGCCCAGAACAGTCTCCATGGTTGCACATCATTGGTTTTTCCACATAGTTTCATTCCACAGGTGGGTGCGGGGCTGCACAGGGCAGGAGCTGGGCCGGGTCTCACCCCGGTGAGAACTGAACTGGGGGCACTCCTCAGTTCATCATATGGGTCCACACGGGCCGGGGCCAGGATTCGATCCTCGGTCCCCGGGGTTGCAAAGTAAGCGCCTAATCCACTGAGCCATCCCAGTTCCCCCAGTACCTTTTCTTTATAGCTATTTATCACCTAATTTTGTTTACAGTCTTTGCCTTTGTCAGAAATCATGGCGTCTATGACATATTTCTATGACTACACAATGAATTGAGAAGCTCTTTTTCTCCCTGGGAGTGGGGTTGGGGTAGACTGTGTATGAGAGAGGATGTAATCTTTATGCTATGTGTGACCTCAGTCTGAAGAGTAGCCTGTTGATGGTGTCTTTAATTGGGCAGGGGTGTGTTTTGGTGATGGTTTTTCAGTATGCTGGGCTGAGTCATGTGATTTGCGTTTTGAAGTTGTTACTTTCATAGCAGATGGTAGGAGGTCAAAATGTTACTGTTTGACCCTAGACATAGTATTCAGCCCAGATGAGGAAGATGATCAATATCTTGTACCAGAAGAGGTGATTCTTTTATGAAATGATCATAAATTGGAATAACTTGTGTCTCATTGGGAGATTTTGTACACTTGGATCTTGGATGATTTGCTTTGCATTTCTAAAGAATTCTTTTATTAGCTGTTATTCCATGTATTGCCTATTGCAGCATTTGAGCATAAATGACATTTTTGAAAAATATGAATGGGGCATAGACTATGGTTATTAGAAGTAAACTAGGGCCTGAATTTGCCTCATGACTTGGTTGCATTTCGATGAGCAGTAGCTCTGAAGAGGGCGTCAGTCACATTCATTTCTCTTTAAGAAGCCAGCTATTTCTTCCCTGTGATTGGATTGCAGGCACCAAAGGCTCTACTCCCTGCTGGACAGGCTTCGTCTGACCACCGCACCTGGGTCACGGGGCCCCTCTCCTCCGGTCACGTCCCACCCACTAGATGGGGATAGGCCCCTGGCACTGGAGACCATGAGTCCAGACAAAGTAAGTGTCCAGCATGTCTGTTTGTGACGCATGGGCCCCCTGTCCACCTATAGCAGAACCAGAGTTGGGAGGTTTTAGGTGGCAGGACACAAGGCGCTTGGCATGGCTCCGGGGGTTCCTGGCTTGCTCTTCTCCTGGCTGCTAGCAATGGGCAGGGTCACGTCATGGACATGCCTGGGGTCCAATTTAAATATGAACTTGGATTTCAAAAACCAGCAGCCCAGACAGAGAACAGCAAAAGTTCTGTTCTGGCCTGGAGAGGGGGGAGCCAAGCAGCCACCCCCGTAGAACATGATGATGCCACACGAGGGACAGGGAGGAAGGGCCCAGACGGGAGGGCCTGCACCCTCAGTGCTGTCGCTGAGTAGGAAGGACAGTCAGGCGTTCACCCGGTGGAGGGAGGAGGAGCGGGTGGCCACAGTGGTGAAAGTTCAGAGACAAGCTGGGCCGCTCCTGTGGTGTGAGTGGCCTGTGTGGCCAGCAGCCAGTTCTACCGGACTGCATTCGTCCTCCGGGAGGACACCGGGCCTTCAGTGCCACAGGCTGTCGGGCAGTGGGTGAAGGTTCCTCACGCCTCCGGTAGTGTGAGGGCCCTCGGAAGCCCTGCCCCACTGCATGCCCTCGCCTGCCCTTCTCTTCACCCCAGGACTGGTACATGCGCCTTGTCCAGTCCCAGTGCTGGAGCCGGTCGGATTCTGCGCTGCTGGAGGGGGCGGAGCTGCTGAGTCGAGTCCCTGCAGGTGACCTGAGTGCATTCATGATGAACTCGGTACGGTGGGCCCAGCGGGACGCGGGGCATCCCCACTTCCGATGGTAACACGCACCTGCCTGCCTTAATGGCAGAGACCTTATCTCAGTCACGTTAGAGTCCAACGGAAACGGGTTGTGTCTGAGTCTGCGGTTCGTGCATGTGAAGAAAATCGGGGCTCTTTGGTTTCAGCCTCGCTAGTTGTTCGTTCTCGCAGGGCCTGAGGAAGGGTGTTGGAGTGGTCTCAGCGCATGACCTAACGCTCTCTCCTGGTGTAGGCCCCCTCCCTAGATGCAGTGAGGTCCTGCTCCCCCCACTGCCTGGATCAGCTTCACCCCTGCTCCACCCCTACTCCATGCAGTGGGGGCCCCCACTTCTCACTGGAGTCACGAGGTCCCCCAACGTCATGAAGGCGTGCCGTGCAGAGCTGCCACAGACGCCCTTCAGAGCTTTCATGTCCTTGTCCTCAGCCCTGGACAGGTCCCGTGAGCAGTGGGGACTCAGTGTCATCCAGCCACAGCCTGAGTGGATCCTTCTCAGCCCACCTGCCACGAGCAGTCAGATGAACGTGTAGTGGTTTAGTGCTGCCTTGATCTGTGCCGAGTGGGCGTGCAAAACCAGTGGGTGGGGCCCAGGGGCCGGCAGGCAGCAGCTACATGTGGGGCAGCGAAGACTGGGCTGGGTGTGGGCACAGCGGCTCAGGGGCCACGCAGGAGAATTGGCCCACAGTCAGTTTGCTAAAATCATTTTGAGATCCAGTCAGTGACAGCTGATGTGCTGAACGATCAATTTGTTTAATGCCCAATTTATTGAATATTTCAAATTCTCTTTTAAAGCGAATTTGAAAAATTAGGAGCTTTTAAAGTTCTGGTTGTTATAGAAAGGTTCAGCTTTGGTCTCTGATGGTGACCAAATTGTGCTTTTCTGAAAATTGCTCCCCCCCGACCCCCAATCACTAAATCAACTTTAAAAGTTGGCAAAATAATACTAATTGAAACGCCATAGGAAATGTTATTTTTCCATACAAAATTGTATTTTACATGGTACTTTGATTTATTTCAGCTGCTTTGAATATAACGTACCTTTTTCAAACGTTGGGAATGGTAGGCGTTTCACTGATTTCTTGGATGGCACATCAGCTTAATTTTATTTTTATTTTATTTTTTATCTGTTTTTTTAAGATTTATTTTTATTGATTTTTGACAGAGAGACAGACAGAGAGAGACAGAGAGAAAGGGGAGGGCCCAGAGCAGTCTCCATAGTTGACGTTAGTTTTCCATATAGTTTCACTCCACAGACGGGCACAGGGCTGCGCAGGGCAGGAACGGGGCCAGGAGCCTCCCACATAGGCCCCGGCAAGAACTGAACTGGGGGCCACACACCAGTTCAGCATGTGGGCCCACATGGGCCGGGGCCGGGATTCGATTCTCTGGTTCCCGGGCTGCAAAGCGAGTGCTTAACCCACTGAGCCATCCCAGCTTCCCCCTAATTTTTATCAATTACATTTCATCATAATTTTGATTTCAAACAAATCTGAAGGTGTAATAAAAATATTTCTTTAAAATTGAAACACCCAAAAGAGACGGTCCATGTACTCCACTGAGGGTGTGTAGTGGGGTTGTTCATCTGTTTGCAACAAAGTGGACTGTTGTGTAAGATGCTTATGGCGTGTTCACCTGTGTTCTCTCACAGATGTCTGCCTTGTCCTCGCCTCTGTTCTGTTTTTCTCACCTGGTTAAAGCTTGTGATTGTTGCTGTTGAACCTTTCATGCCCTGATACAGGAGTTCAATGTCAGCCTGCTGGCCCCGTGCTTGGGCCTGGGCATGCGTGAGATTGCCGGGGGCCAGAAGAGCGCCCTCTTCGAAGCGGCTCGCATGGCGACTCTGGACCGAGTGACCGGCCTGGTCCAGCAGCTCCCTGCCATCCACCAGGTGTTCCAGCCGCTCCTGCCTGTGGAGCCCACCGCCTACTGGAGCAAGTTGAATGATCTATTTGGTAATTTAAAAAAAGGTCCCTTATTTTAAAAACATGCTGCAGAGCCAGTGCCAAGCTTTGCACGGAGTACACAGACCATAAATGCTGTGCTCTAATAAATTGAAAGCATTTATAGGGGAAACTGAGGCAGCACTGGAGTCCCCAGCTCTGCATGTCTTTGGTGTGTTTGCTGCTTTGCCATGTGTTGGCCCCACCTGGACAGCACACTAGGCTGGACCCCAGGGGCTGTGGGGCCGCGCGTGCGCACACAGGTCAGGTGTGTGCAGACATGCCCCCCCAAGGTCCATGCTGTACACTCCCATCAGATTCTCAGGGAATCGCCTGCCTGCCCCTCGAGGTCACCAGCCTCTGCTGGAGTTGCGTCCACCCACCAGGGTCTTCTGTTTCAGGGGATGCCGTGTTGTACCGCTCCCTGACCACGCTGGCCCGGGCCCTGGCCCAGTACCTGTTGGTGTTCTCCAAACTGCCCGGCCACCTGCACCTTCCTGCGGAGAAGGAGAGGGACACTGCCAAGTTTGTGGTCATGACCCTTGAGGTAAGGGGCAGCTCGGGAGCTTGGCGTCTGCGGGTAGAGGAGTGATGGCGCTGCTGCTTGAGGGAGGAAGGCAGTTCTAACTGGTGTGCTCTGCACCTCCAGCCGCCCCGTCTTGTGCTATCTAGTGTCATACCCGTCCTTTACATCTGTGGGTGCGTTCCGAGCCCTGATCATGGCTACCTCACGACATCAGCAACATGGCCCTTCCAGTTCCCACTTCAGAGTTGAGGGAGGGCAGGCAGTTCTGAAGGCTTGGGCTTCTGCCCGCACTGGGGCTGGTTCTCTCCATGTCCAGGGAGTAGCTGCCAGTCAGGGAAAGGTGGGCGGTGGGTGAGGGAGGGCTGGAGGGCCCGGTGCAGGCCTGTGTGGTCTCCCAGCACGGTGCTAGGCAGCACGTGCATCTACGTGAGTCTGCGTCCTTGATTCTGAGGTGCTTTTGATTCTAGTGCAGACCATCCAATTACATTTTCTTCCCGAGGAAAAGGAAGCCCTACAGGTGGTGTGTGAATCCTAATTTTAGATACTTGAAAGTAGTAATCTGGGAAACATGTCATGTTTTAAGTTGAGCAATACGTAAACCTGCATTTTTCAGCCGTGAGGAATTAATGCTCTGTGTTAGCACTCCTGATTACCCCCAAATGTGTCCACACTGGGTGGGTTGCCTTTCCGTCCGACCACTGAGAAGTAGAATCTGGCCTCCTCCTTGGAGCCAAGAGACTGAGCGGGGGCGGGGGGCCCAGCACTGACAGCACCTGCCACGCACAGCACAGCATGTTGGGTAGGGTGACCAGATGTCCCGCTTTTGGCGGGACATTTCCGATTTTTAACAATTTGTCCCACGTCCCGCGGCATTTTAAAAAAGTCCTGATTTTTGGAAAGAATGCACGACAAGCTAGGGAACGGCGAGAGATAGACCAAATTTTTAATCAAGAACCCCCCCCACCCCACCCCCCGGTCAATGGTGTCCTGCTTTACTAATGTTAAAATCTGGTCACCTTAGTGTTGGGGAGTGTGTGTGCCTGGCTCAGGACTTGACCAAGGACCGTTTACACGCAGCCAGCCCCAGTCACGGTGGCTGTGGCTCTAGCCCACAGTGTAGTGGGAAGACGGGCCAGCGAGCACAGGGCTGCAGCAGTGACCACTGCCACCCCTGTCGTGTGCCCCCCTGTGCAGGATGAGGCATTCCCTGCACCTCACCTTGTCCAGGTCACTGCAGCCCTGAAGATGAGTTGTCCCGATTGAACAGATGAGGAGACAGGGCTTAGGAGTGTATGGGATGCCCAGGTTCACCCAGCTGGGACGCAGCCACCCTGGCATTTGAACCTGTGCCCCCAAACTCAGCCTCTGTGACCATGACAGAGGCAAGGCCAGTGCTGTGGGGGCCCGAGGAAGAGCCTGGCCTGGAGTGTGGAGCCCACAGAGCTGAGGACGGGCAGCCAGCCAAATCAGGGTGGGCATCTTGCGGATGGGAGTCCCATGCACGTGGGGATGGCAGGGTTGTTGGCATCTGCTGGCCTCTCGAGACTCGGACAGCAGCTCCTCGCTTTCCTGCGGGCACCGGGACTGGAAGGAAGCAGGTCTGGGTCTCTTTCATGCAGACCTTCCCCTTCAGGCGCTGGCATGGCGTTTGATCCACGAGCGGATCCCGCTGAGCCTAGACCTGCAGGCAGGCCTGGACTGTTGCTGCCTCGCTCTGCAGCTGCCCGGCCTCTGGGGCGTGCTGGCTGCCCCGGACATGGTCACCCACACCTGCTCCCTCATCTACTGCGTCCGCTTCATCCTGGAAGCCAGTGAGTACATGGCCTTGTCTGTCACTGGAACCAGTGATCAGCTCTGCACATCTAGTCACAGACGTGCATCTTGTGCCCGCTGTTTGCCAGGTGCTGAGTTAGGAATTGTGGGTGAAGAGGTGGAGAATATGGGCTTCACCTTACCCTTCTTAAGATCTTCTCGTCTTCACTAGGATTTAACTTGACTTTGGTTTTGTGGTCATCTTATTTAGACTTTTGGAATTCTAGCTTTCATAAAAAATACTTCTAATTTTATGTCTCTTTTGGTCTCTGGTCCTAGTTGATTCTTTCATGCTTTTAGTCCTAATCCTCAGTGATCATAAGAGTAATGAGATTACATTCAAAGATTTCATGTTTTCTGTTATAGTTGAGATGCTTGTCTGTAAACTGCATTGTAATTCTAATATATTGTAAAATAAAAGTGAGTTATTCTTTTCAAGGGACAGTGTCCTCAACAAGGGTCATTAGCCAAAATTTTAAAAAGTTGGCCATTATAGTTTACATTAGAGGGTGTTTTGAAGTCTTGTATTTTTTAAATTGAATATTATAGGGTGGTGTTTTGAAGTTGCATTGTTTAAATTATTTTCATCTGTGCGTTCGTCAACTTGAAGACAAGTCCAGGGAGAGAGTTTTCAAAGCCAGACTTGCGGGTTATAGGGATGCCTTTAGCAGCAATGAATCCTGACCCGTCTGATCAAACCCTTCAGGGTTGGAGGTAGCGATTGCAGACACGGAGGCCTTAGCATTCAGAACCTGGGAGCAGCGTCCCATGCATTTCCCTCTGAAAGTGTGTGAAGTGGATTCTGTGGCGGCTGCACCTCGTTTGACACAGTCTGTCACTTCAAAGTGTTATGAAGCTGCATAAGTGTGAAAACTTGAATTAGAAGGAATGTGACAGTGGGAATTCTTTGTTCTGCTCTTAGTTGTGGTGCAGCCCGGGGACCAGCTTCTCAGTCCAGAAAGGCAAACGGACACCCCAAAGGCGGCGAGAGAGGACGGAGTACACTCACACACGCAGGGTACGTCTCCAGACCCCCGTTTTTTTGCCAGTGTTTTGGGGGGCTTGAGATTCATCCACAGAAGAGACATTTACAGAAGAGACATTTAAAGTGGTCAATGTGGGCCCATGAAAGTGGACTTGGCTGCATCTTATTGCACGTCCCTGAACTGAGGTGACTGGGGGTTACCCTGCACCTACTCTGTGCTCCCCTGTACATCTTCCCCCTTCATCCTGGGGAGGCCCTGCGCTCCGTCCTGCCTGGGCAGCTTCCCTTCTGCCTCAGGTTCATAAGTGATCATTTAGTGACGAGTGCGCAGACAGAAACACAGGAGGACTTGAAGTTAGGGGATTAGGTAGCCTGTGTGTCCATTTCAACCCTCTATTTTGGTGAATTTTTAAATGAAAGCTCCTGCTCTCCCTAGAGAAACACAAAGCTCACACCCATCTCGCTAAGATGAGGGAGGTGCCCGCCTAGCAGCTCCGGGCTGTGTGTCTCACAGCAACTCTTACCTGAAACACCGGAGTCTTGTCCATGCTCCGCTGGCTGAGGAAACGTGCCTTTTTCAAAGCGAGTACAAGAGTGCTGCGTGTCTTTGGGGGCTTTTTTGCCAGCTCTTGTCCCAGGTGATGGAGGAGTCTTCCTGTTACCAGTGTGAAGCGTAGTAATTGTTCTGGTCACCTGCTCGAGACCATACCTGTGTGACCATCCAGGAACAGAGGTGTCCAGGACACAGCCCGGCTCTCCTGCGAGCGCTTACCTCAGAGCCGAGGCCCTGTCAGCCCTTAGTTTGTGATTTCATGATTTCTTGTTGATACCTGAGGGATATGTCCCCACCTCCCTGCTCCGCCCCCTCTAGCTGAGTGGCCTTGGCCCGTTACTTACCCTGTGCTTCTGTTGCAAGGCCGCATGGTGCTGATTATGGAGCTAGTGTGGGGCTGAGCATGCTCACCCTCGTGAGCTCCCAGAGCAGGTGCCAGGCTCAATGCTCAGCAAGCAGCACACAATTCTGGGTGTCATTGGCAGCTCCATTGCTTTGAAAGGGGCTCAGGTATACAAGGCTTTGAGTCAGAGCAGGCAGACCCACTGCTGGAGCACATTGAATTGGGGTTCATATAATTGTGTCCATCCTCCATGGCCCTCTCTGGGCCATTAAGTTCCTCCTGGGCAGACAAGGAAACCTGCTTTTTTAAATCACCTCCATTGGATGATACCTCTTAAGTTGTCCAGTAAGTTTTAGTAAAGTGAACCTCGTTTGTCTTAGTTTGGGGGTTGATTTCTTGAGTCCAGGAAGAGTTCCTTCTCTATGTATGGAAGCTGCCTATTGAACCCACAGCCCTGAGCATTTATCAGCTCAGCAGGCACACACTGAATATGTACTCGGAGCCAGGCCAGGAGTGAGTCAGAAGCGGTCCCTGCTCTCGAGGGGCCGGGTTCTTACCTAAGAGCAGGTTTCTCTCCTGCCTCCAGAGAAGGCTGGACACTCACCACCCTGAGAATCCCTGCCCTCAGGAAACAGGTCCAGGGGTTACACGGAGGCTCTTCACATGCCAGCTTAGGGACATGGGCCAGGCCCTGGGAGAACCACAGGAAGCCAGCGTGCTGGGCGGTGGCAGGAGCCCAGGCCGGACACTGGTCCAGATGGTGACATCAGGCCTGGCCGACATGACCAGGACTGCGTGTGCAGAGGGGGGCGGCGGAGCTGAGTCTGCAGACAGTGTGGGCGCCACCTCTGTGGCTGTAGTGACCGGTTGTGGGGATGTTTCTTGGACACGGGCAGGGCCGGAAGGTCAGGAGAGGTGGCGTGTCTCTTACCCGCTGCGTCTGTCCAGGGCCCGAGTGTGTCACTGCAGCCTGTGGCGTGGTGGCGGACATTGTGGAGTCCTTGCCTTCTGTGCTGGCTTTGGGGCACAAGAGGAATAGCAGCACCCCCGCGTTCCTCACGCCCGTGCTGAGGAACATCGTGGTCAGCCTGGCCCGCTTGCCCCTCGTCAACAGCTACACGCGCGTCCCCCCGCTGGTGAGTCTGGGCAGAATGAGACCAAAGGAAACAAGCTGCATAGGCAGGCCCCTCAGTAGGGGCCCCGGGGTGAGCCCAGCCTTGACTGCCCAGAGCCCACCTGGGTGGCCAGGCTGCTGCGTGCAGGGCACCCTGCAGACCACGTGGGGCTCAGTGGAGTTCGCCAACACTGCCGCAGGGTGCTTGGTGCCTGACAGCGTGGCTGCCGGCCTGTCGAGGCCCCAGCCAGCCAGCCGGTGGAGCCCTTCTGCTGGGAGGGGGTGTGCTCTCTCTCAGGATTGTCTGCGTGGCCAGCAGGCCAGGGATTCAGGGGGAGGCCGCACTTAGAGAAACAGGCGTCCTTACAATAAGCTGTCCTGGCTTGACTACACGACTTGGCTCCTTTGTTGTCCTCTCAGGTCTGGAAGCTCGGATGGGCTCCAAAGCCGGGAGGGGATTTCGGCACAGTGTTCCCCGAGATCCCCGTGGAGTTCCTCCAGGAAAAGGAAGTCTTCAAAGAGTTCATCTTCCGCATCAACACGCTGGGTAGTCTGCGTTCCCGCGCCCGGGAGGGGGCAGCCCGTCAGCCTAGGGGAGGACCCGAGGCCACAGGAGTGGGCTCCCCTGTGGCCCCTAAGAGATTCAGGGCGGGACCGACTTACATGTGAATGCGTTCAACAGTGTGCTCAGAACCGTCACAGTGAGGCGTTTGGCCCCGGTTTGTGTGCAAGCTGGGCCCCACGTTCTCACACCAGGCCTGTGGGAGGCTGTGCAGGGACCCTGGCAGCCCCATTCTGTCCTTGGATTGGGCAGCTGTCCTGGGTGTCTTGTGAGTCACTGTGCCCCTTGTGTGCAGGACGAGGAGCCCTCGAGGTGCAGGGCGGAGAAGGCAAACGTCAGAGGGGCAGCGCGCGGCTCTGTGGGGTGGACAGGACCCCCGGGCTGTTGCCGTGACGCGGGGTCGGGCCTGTTTCGTAGAATTGCTGTGTGTTTAGTTCACGGGTGCACCTTGTGCACGGTGTCTGTAAGTGGCAGTGGTGGCAGTTACCTGTCAGGACTACTCTGCGGCACAGTGGATGCCCCTTCATGTCCCCATTTCATGGCTGAAGGTGTGACCTGCTGGGGGGTTGCAATCAGTAGATCGAGTGGCAGTGCCCTGCTAGGGCGTCCGAGGAGCATTTGTCCCGCATCCGACATGGCACCCTCACTCCAAGCCAGACCCACCTTAGTCTCCGCAGTGCCTCCTGCCTGGGACCCCAGCAGACGGTGTCTTAGATCTCAGAGGGTTCCGGCAGCCACGCCTCCTGGCCTCTCTCTTTGCCTTCAGTCAGTGGGCGACCCATTACCCATCCACGGCGGAGCCTGACCGCAGCTCAGGCCAGCTGCTCTGGAGTGCGTCCTCTTCCCTCCCGAGACTGCTGCCCGTCCATCCCCTGGCCTCCCGGCCTGTCCCAGCTTCTCCTCACTGAGCTGCCCTTGTGTGTGACTTGTCAGGGCTGCTGTGGGACCCAGGACAGTTGTACAATCATGTCCTGATATTTGCCTTTGCACTTTCTCTTCGTTCATCCTTTTCTTTCCCCATGTAATTTGAATACACCTGTGTTTCTATCTGTCTCTGTCCCTGCTTATCTAGCCCGTATCTTAATCAGTCTATTGCTCTCTGCATCCATGTGTCTGTGTCTCTGTCTGTCTCTGTCCCTGCATATCTAGCTCATATCTTAAATCAGCCTGCCTCTCTCTCTGCATCCATGTGTCTGTGTCTCTCTCTATCTGTCTCTGTCCCTGCATGTCTAGCCTGTGTCTTAATCAGTCTGCCTCTCTCTCTGCATCCAGGTTAGCAAGAAGACTCAGCCACTGTGGCCCTAATGCAGGGGGCACAGCACTTTCCCTCCTGGGTCAGGCGTGGGAGCCCTCAGAAGCAGCTGTGTGCCAGCCCTGCTGGGCAGCCTATGGTGCCGAGCAAGTTGCAGGGCGGCCCTCATGTGCCCTCGCGGAGGACTGGTGTCCCTCTAGCTGATTTCACTCTGTCTGGATCTGTTCTTCTAGACAGCAGCAACTCTGTCCAGGGGCCAACCTCCCGGGACATGTTCGAACCTCTGGCGTGCAGGGCAGAGGCAGCTCCGACCCTGTTCGGCGTGGCTGCACCTACACAACAGGGTCCAGAGGGCACCTCTCCACCAGGATGCCTGGGCTGAACTTGGCCGGTGCCACTTCTGTGGCCTCGGGCATGTGCCCTTCCTTGTCCTCGCTGAGGGCCTGGAGCTGGCAGTGTTTCTGCATCGCAGAACTGTCCTAAGGGTTAGGGGACCTGCTGCATGTGGCCCTGGGGCACACGCTGCCAGTTCCAGTTAGAGCTGTCACATCACGTCCAACAGTTGGAGGACTAGGGGACCCTCTGTCTCACGTATCATTTGCATTCGCAGGGTGGACCAGCCGCACCCAGTTTGAGGAAACATGGGCCACCCTCCTAGGTGTCCTGGTGACTCAGCCGCTTGTGATGGAGCAGGAGGAGAGCCCACCGGAAGTAAGTCGCGTGAGGTCTGTGTGACCGCATGAGGCCCATTTGCGTGAGGCCCCCATGTCCATGTGAGGTCGTGTGACCACGGGGTAGTGATGGCAGCTTGTGAATTACTAGTGGTGGGCAAAGGAGGGCAGCAAGCTCTATTTTTCTTAGACCATCTTTAAAAAGAGTAGCCAAACCGTGTCTGGACTGGTGTTCCAGAGCAAGGACAAATCTCAAGGTCTGGGTGACCTGCCCAGGTTGCCATTGGCTGTAGTGCGTTTTGTCACGATGCCATACCCGGTAAGGGTCAGTAAGGTTAAACTTTGGAAGTGGTTTTTAGTTCTGTGTTTCAGTATTCAGGTGCAGTGTGTTGGTTGAATCAGAAAGGAAAGGCAGGAAAGCCGGGATGGCTCAGTGGGTTAAACGCTCGCTTTGAAGCCCCGAGGACCAAGGATCGAATCCCGGCTCCAGCCCAGGCTAACCCACATGCTGAACTGGGGTGTACTTCCCAAATGCAGTGAGGCCCCCAGTTCAGTTCAAAACAAAAAAACAAAAATAAAAGAAAGGAAAGTCACTTTATAAAGGTCAGGCATATATGTGTACCTGTGTTCACTTCTCATGACTTTTCAAGCTTTAACTAGGCTTCTTGGAGTGTTTACTAATGCACACTATATTAACATAGTATTAGGAAAAGCCATGTTCTGATAAAGCAAAGCCCTGAGGTATTAAAAGCCATAGATGTAAGTCCTTAATTCTGGAAGGTGTGGTACAGCTTACAGAAGGGACAGTTCAAAGGGTAGATGGATGTCAGAACATCAACGCTGTCTTTAAATCCATGAATCTAACAGGTTATCTGCACAGTTCCAAAAAGTAGCAAGCAAGGAGATTTAAGGGTAATTTCTAAAAAGTAGTTTCTATTTGTTGGTTTGTGACTGGGCGGCGTTGCTTTGAAAGGTCACCGTGTGTGTGGTGGTGGAATGCTTAGGCAGACACACAGGCCCTGGCTGGGAAGGCTGTCTCTCTGGCCCCTGGCGCTCAGGGCACCTTCCCGCAAGGCCGTGTGCTGGTGGGGACACAGGTGCTTGTGGTGTCTGGCTGCCCGTGACCTGTGACGTGTGGGCTGTCCTTCCAGGAAGACACAGAGAGGACCCAGATCCACGTCCTAGCCGTGCAGGCTATCACCTCCCTGGTGCTGAGCGCCATGACGGTGCCCGTGGCTGGCAACCCCGCTGTGAGCTGCTTGGAGCAGCAGCCCCGGAACAAGCCCCTGAAGGCTCTCGACACCAGGTTTGTCTGAGTGGCTGTGTGTCTCTAGGGCACAGCTCTGCTGGGACCAGTGGGGTGCCCCTTCACCCACCCAGGGTGCCCAGCAGCTTCATCTGGGCTCTCTCCCTCGATGCCGGAATTAAGAGCAAAATGCGGTGTGTGCTGCCTTTGCTGTAAGAGGTGCACGTCCAAAAGCACCGGGATGACACAGGTCAAGAAAGTGAGGCAGAGTGTGCCCAGGGTCACCTGAATCAGCAAGCTGGCAGGACGTCTGCACAGGGCCAGGAGGGCAGCAGAAGGTGTCGTTTAGTGCTGTAGGGGCCTATTGCCTTCAGGCAGAACTTGGGGCGGGGAGAGGGGGTGCAATCCTGGTGTCTCTCACTTTTAAGACTTTGAAGGAACCAAATATTTAACCTTTGTTCTGAATTCTAGGTTTGGGAGAAAGTTGATCATCATCAGAGGAATTGTAGAACAGGAAATTCAAGCAATGGTGTCGAAGAGAGAGAATATCGCCACCCACCACTTGTACCAAGCGTGGGACCCCGTCCCCTCTCTGTCCCCAGCGACTACAGGTGCATGTGGGAGGGAGTCGTTGGCACTTGGGCTGGCTCTCAGGACACTGGTCGGTCTGGGACGAGTACTGGTTTTATCTGGAGGCTGTGTGCTTAATGTGCTGCCCTAACTCGTTTGCTTACATGTCTCACTCAGTCCCAGGGGGTTTTAATGTCCCGAGGAGGTAGAGCCTGGAAAGGAACAGGAGCTCTGTCCCACCTTCGCCCGTCAGGCCACGGTGGGGCTGGGGCTGCGGGGCTGCAGGGCTGCGGCCTGCCCAGGGCTGTAAGGGCTGCATGAAAAGTCAGCGGAGTGCAGGCAACAGTGTGAGTGCCCAGCACTTCCTGCCAGCCAGAAGCTGGCCTGTTGTGGAGAAAGCGGGATAGTCCACCAGTGCTCCCGCAGCCCCACCAGCTAGACAGGCCACACGGTGACGCAGAGGCCCCTGCGGCCCCACCAGCTAGACAGCCCATGCGGTGACGCAGAGGCCCCCGCAGACCCGCCAGCTAGACAGCCCGCGCGGTGACGCAGAGGCCCCCGCGGCCCCCAGACAGGCCGCGCGGTGACGCAGAGGCCCCCGCGGCCCCGCCAGCTAGACAGGCCACGCGGTGACGCAGAGGCCCCCGCGGCCCCCAGACAGGCCACGCGGTGACGCAGAGGCCCCCGCGGCCCCCAGACAGGCCACGCGGTGATGCAGAGGCCCCCGCGGCCCCCAGACAGGCCACGCGGTGATGCAGAGGCCCCCGCGGCCCCCAGACAGCCCGCGTGGTGACGCAGAGGCCCCCGCGGACCCGCCAGCCAGACAGCCCGCGCGGTGACGCAGACGCCCCCGCGGCCCCCAGACAGGCCGCGCGGTGACGCAGAGGCCCCCGTGGCCCCGCCAGCTAGACAGGCTGCGTGGTGACGCAGACGCCCCCTTGGCACTCGAGCTCTAGAGCTTGGCCACCCGCCAGGCTGGAGACAGTGTGGGGTGCTGGGGTTGGGCTCTGAGGGCAGGGCTGATGGGCTGTCACTCCGCAGGTGCCCTCATCAGCCAGGTGGAGCTGCTGCTGCAGATCAACCCTGAGCGGGAGCTGGGGGACATGAGCTACAAGCTGGGCCAGGTCAGTCACGCCCTCACGGCCAGGGCACGCTCTCCGGCTTGCCTCGCTCTCTGTCCTCATGCGTGGGCCACTGAACATGTTCAGAAGAAAGGTTCACTGCATTTTCTAAATAAGAGTATGGCTTACTTGTATTTGTTTTATAGGTATTACGTATTCCAAGGAGAATGTAAGCTATTTTACGTCTGTTATGGTATGAGTGTGTATAAACATAGTTAGACTTCGGTGAGAGACACAAGGACCCAGGTCCGCACAGGCGAGTGCGCTGGGCTGTGAACGCAGTCAGGGCCTTTGCTCTGTGGTCCACAGAGCATGGTGGCCAGCTCAGCGGGAAACGTGGCCACAGGGCCCAGTGTGCAGAGGGGCCAGCACTGGGTGCCAGCCCTCAGCTTACTGGGTGGGTCCTTCAAACTGCGCTTCAGGGTCCTCCTCTGCAAAGTGGGGACAGTCGTGCGGGTGTCAGCGCAGGTCCTGGAGCTGGGAAGACGTGTGCAGCTGGCTGCAGGGGTGCAGCATGGAGCTCTAGAGCTGCGGTGCTCCCTCAGCATGTGGCCGGCTTACTCAGCAGTTATGCCGTGCTCTCCTAGCCTTCACTACAGAAGGAAGCGGTCAGAATAGAGCCTGGTAGTCCAGAGGGTTCCTACGAGCTCTGGCTGAGGCTTCACAGTGGTGCCCGCAGGACTGTGCTCAGGCCCCGCTCTCATCTCCTGCACAGCTGCCTCCACAGGCATGCTCTCCGTCCTCTGTCCTCGGCAGACAAGTTCCTAGCCCTGAGGTCAGAGCGGTGGTTAGCATTCTGTCCTTCCTGCGCAGGTGTCTGAGGCACAGGTTGTGAGCGAGGAGGCCGGGGTTCACGGTGGTGCAGGGCCTTTTGCTGGGGCCCAGTGCATCCTCCCTTCCACGTCTGTGTCCACAGCTCACCACTGAGACCAAACGTCATGTGTTTACGTGCTGTCTGGGATGCCTGTTGGCTCCAGAGTGCACTCAGCCGTCACTGGCGTTTAGGAGAGGGTGTCAGGCAGGGAGTGAGGTGAGTGGAGGGGCCCCTTCTCACCTGGAGACGGCGTTCAGGGATTCCCGCCCACCCACAAAACACTCCAGCCCCACTGTGGGTGCTGGGCTGGGAAGGAGAAATGGCTATTTGTGCAGAATGGGAGTTGGGACTAGGGTCACCAGCCATGGAAATCAGCTTTGGGGACAGTGCAGCCTACGGCCCCTTGAGCCGTCACGGGGCAGAGTAGGCCATGCTGAGTGCTGCAGGAGTCCCCTGGGCCGGCCGTGGGGAGACAGGTGGTCGTTTGGGCTGATGGGGTGGGAGTGTGCGGTGCAGGATCAGCTCCTGTTCCCAGCTGCCCCTGACGCCTTCTCCCCAGGCTTCCAAACTCCTCCCCACCCCGCTGGCTGCAGAATAAGCACATCATCCCTTTCTAATTTGTAGGGGTGCTTTTAGCTAGTAATTCAGAAACGTGAGGTTCACCACAAATGACTGCCAGTAAGGCAGGACTAGTTTTGGAAAGAAATCCTGTGTTCTGGCTCCATTTTTTGCTGAACGGCACCCAGATGTCCTGAGGAGCTGAAGTGTCCTGTCTTAGAGACTCCTCCTTCCCTGTTCTCCACAGCTCCTGGAGGCTCTGCTTCCTGAAGCACTCGAGCCCCCCACAACCCCCCGCTGCGGGGCTCCAGCCTGGAACCCACTGGGTTCGCGTGGGCCCTGCTGAGTGACGGGTCTGCTCGGTTCAGAGGCCCCAGGATACACGTGCTGCTTAGTGCCCGGGGAATGTGTGTCGCCTGGCCCCTGAGCGTTGACCCAAGTGCCCTGTCTGTTGAAGGTGTCCATCCACTCGGTGTGGCTGGGAAACAGCATCACACCCCTGAGAGAGGAGGAGTGGGATGAAGAGGAGGAGGAGGAGGCCGACGTCCCCGCACCCTCGTCCCCACCCACATCTCCAGTCAATTCCAGGTCTCCGTCTGCCTTTTGCTTTGAAGCAGTTTGATGTTTATTAGTCGTCAGGCTTGTTTGGGCTGCCTCTTAAGCGAAGCTCTTGTGTGGTGTGCGGGAAAGTGACCCGTCTCGCACACTCCGCAGGAAACATCGCGCTGGGGTTGACATCCACTCCTGCTCGCAGTTCTTGCTTGAGCTGTATAGTCGCTGGATCCTGCCGTCCAGTTCGGCCCGAAGGACCCCTGTCATCCTGATCAGTGAAGTGGTTCGATCTGTAAGTTTGCCTTCCCTGTGCCCCTCGTGTGGAGTGCACACGTGTGCACGCACACACACTTCATTATCTCTGGGAAACCGCAGGAACTCTCAGACAGGATGATACAGGGTATTTCTCGGGCAGTGAAAGTGTGGGGATGGGGAGTCACACTGCTGTCAAGTTCTGAAGGCTCACCGTCCCTGTCCCTCTGCCCCTTCTCAAGGGCTGTGACACAGACCCTTCCCCCCATGAGAAGTGTGGCTGGGAGCTGCCCTCAACTGACGTCTCAGGATTCATTTCCATTCTTCAAATGAGTGGGGACCAAAGAGCATTTGTTTCTGTGGGTTATACCTGCCGGGATTTACAGCATTGGGATGGAAATCTCCGAGGAGCTTTAAAAGCGGTTGCTTCCTAAACGCTGGCTGACCCTTTCTACCATCACCTAGCACTCGTCCCCCAGAAGGAAACTAATAAAACCCCAGCGGAGGCTCAGAGCTGAGACCTAGCAGCCCTTGCTCTCTGCCCGCTGACCAGACAGCCAGCTCCATCTGCATCATCTGTGCAGCACAGGATTGTCTGGTGTTTGTACACAGGCGTCTCTTTGAGTTACGGCAGGTGTGGTTTTTTTAGGCCTGGTTTTTCTCAGCACACCTTCAATGGTTTTTAAGTCCTTTCATGTCTGGTCAAGTTGAGATTCTTAAGAACCTCATTTTTAGTTTGTAATAAAAGTTTGCAATTTGATATTTAAAAAAATGTCAAACCATAAGCACCATTAATGAAGGTCTTAAATTTTCTGATTTAATGAGAAGAGTGTTGTACATTTTTGTGAATCTCTTTAATGCCTGGCTTATTAGAGAGCAGCTGGGTTCAATCTGTTATTATCAGGTAACTTCTGAAAAACAGCACCACATGTTTGGGAAAGAACAGGAATGGAAGGGCAAATCAAGTGTTAAAAGTCATTGTGAAAGTCCTAAAATGGGCTTCAGGTGACAGACGACTCACCTGTGGTCCCGATTGGGGCCAGTCCCACCTTCCCACACGCTCCCGAGAGCAAGGGGGGGCCTTCAGCGCCTCTCACACCTCATTCATGTTCGTTTTGAGGTGGATCCTGAATAACAGAACGCTGGAGAACAGAATGTTTTAGGGAAACAAAAAATCATTGGCCACACATTTATTTCTTAAACAACTTCTCTGTCCTGGGGCTTTGGAGCACCTGCCAGCCCCCACCCCCCAACTCCCACCCCTGCACACACCCAGGCTGTGGGAAGGGCTTGGGGTTTTGAGACAGTGGAGTAGGGCTTGTCTGTGCTGACGCCCACAGCTTGTGGTGCTGAGGCCTTTGGAAGAAGCCATCTCTAACCAGGCCATAGGCTGTCCTCACGTGCATGTTTGGACATGATCTAAAATCTCAGGTGTTTGCTGATTGCTTCTCGCAATCACGGCTCATGTGAATTCCATTCTGCATTGTCCCTTGGCTGTGAGAAGGCGTGCTTTGGACTGTCACTTCCTTTCCTGACAGCGGACTCTCTCCCCTTCTGTCCAAATGTCTTTCTCCAGCTTCTCGTGGTCTCAGACCTGTTCACGGAGCGCAACCAGTTTGAGATGATGTACGTGACGCTGACCGAGCTACGCAGGGTGCACCCTTCTGAGGATGAGATTCTCCTCCAGTACCTAGTACCTGCTACCTGCAAGGCGGCCGCCGTCCTGGGGATGGTAAGCAAGGGGTAGTGACTGAAGTCACAGGTACAGTGTCAGCTGTGTCCGTCCTGAACCTCCATAGCAAGTGTGTGATGTCAGGGTGGGAGGTTCCGCTGACTGGTGCTTCTCATGGACGCCCGTGTGAAGCGTGCTGTGGTGGGCGAGCCCCGGCCCAGGGCTCCCGTACCCCTTAGTTCATTAGCTCATCACAGTGGCTCAGGCCCTAAGAGCTGGGGTGTATGGGCGGTGGACACAGTACTGACATAGTTGCCCCTCCGTGGCTTCTAGTCCTCTTCTTTGCTGTGCTTCCTGTCAGTAGGGCCGCCCTCCTGGAGACCGCTTGGTCACAGAAACCTGCATTGCCACCCCCACAGTGTGGCTGTTGAGGGCAGATGGGGTCTTCTTTGGAATTTTTCCTTACTCTGCCTCTAGCTGGTCAGAACCCAGCCTGCACCACCCTGTCTTAGGTGGTGACATCACCGTGCAGCGTCTGCTGAGCGGACCTCATGCCCTGCGGGGAGAGGCAGCCCTTGATGCCGTGCGGGCCAGAGCTGGCCTGTGCTCCTGGCCTCGGGGCATGAGCCAGACTCTGGTGATTCTTCCTCAGCCGCTCTGGAACCCACCTTCCATGGTGGCCAAGGACACTGCCGTGTGCCGCACACTTGGGACCATTGGTGAATGGGTGGCAGCCCCTGCCCTGGCCCAGCCCCCCTGTGTTCCTCATGGTGACGGACCATGTGCTCCGCAGAAGCGGAAAGCGTTTGTGAGCGCTTCCCCTGCATCCGCACGGCCTCCACAGTCTGACCAGGCGAGGCCGTGCCAGGCTTAGCCAGTGTGCTGCAGGTCACACAGCACCGGGCTGAGGCGGCTGAGCCCCCGCCTGTGACCCGAGCCCTGACTCGCCCCTGCCCCACTGTGCTCCCCGTCCTGGGTGGCCTTCCACACTGGTGCCACCACCCAGGGGACAGAAACAATGAATCCATCGGCTCTCCTCCTGTGAGCACAGCTCTTCAAAGCGCGCGTTCTGTGGGTGTTGAGAGGCCTGTAAAAGCAGCCAGACGTGAAGCGGTCCTTTTGTCTTTGTGGGGTTTTCAGCTTCTGGGTCCATTTTCATGGTAATTGTGTTTCTTGCTCAGGCCCAGATCCCCTAGGCAGACTGTTGTGTTCTCAGTAAATCAAACAAGCAATGATCGGTTTTCAAGATTCTAAGGCGTGATGATGCACTGGGGAACCCCCCATTGTTGACGTGCACAGGGCGCTATCCCTTGTGGGAGGGTCACCTGGCTCTTTTCCTCTTGAGACACGTGCCCTATGCTGTGAGATCTGCCTCCTCCCTACCTCCCTGCTGGTGTTTTCAGAGCTTGGAACTAGGGACACGGGTGGGCAGGAGTGGTCCTTGGGAAGGTATCCTCAGTTTGGGTGGGGGCAGGAGGACAAGGCGGCAGTCCTTAGCATGGAGTGTCTCCCTTCACCCAGGACCATGGGGACACAGAGTTCCCGCATGGTCAGGCAGCCTCTTGTTGCTTTTGCGGAATGAGGTGAAGATGAGTGTTCGCCTTTCCCTGGGCGGCCACCAGCTCTGCACTGTGCTTCCTGTGAGGACCTCCGCAGTGTCTAGGGTTCCTCAGAACTCATGTTTAGGGCGCAGGTGTTTAGGACAACATTTGTATAGATGATGGTTGGGGTTGCCAAGACCCCAGGTTTTTCCGGGCGGACTCAAAGGGCTCAGCCACCTATAATCACAGCTGTGATTTTTTACAGAAAAAAACTTATAAAACATAAATCGGTGAAGGGAGAAGGCACATGGACAAAACTCCAAGGAGCCGGGCTCAGCTTCCAGAACCCTGTCCCAGTCCCACGCTCGAGTCCCCAGCAACTCATGACAACACGAGTGGGGAGTTGCCCACTAGGGCTTCCACAGGGGGCTGGCCCCACAGGCCCGTCTGGCTGGCACGTCCCAAACTCCAGACCCCAGGAGGAGAGGGGCGTCAGCACAGGTGGGGCGGGGGGGGCCATAGGGAGTGTTCCCACGTCCAGGCTCCCCGGCCAGCCCGGTGCGCAGGCCCGCGAGGACCCCGCACGCTGCCTTCTGCTGTAGCATAAGGTCAGCCCTTCGGGGCCCTGCCGTCCATCCTGGCGCCTCTGCCTCTGCCTGTGCTCCAGGACAAGGCCGTGGCAGAGCCCGTCAGCCGCCTGCTGGAGAGCACGCTCAGGAGCAGCCACCTGCCCAGCCAGATCGGGGCCCTGCACGGCGTCCTCTACGTGCTGGAGTGCGACCTGCTAGACGACACCGCAAAGCAGCTCATCCCGGTCGTCAGCGACTACCTCCTGTCCAACCTCAAAGGCATAGTCCCGTGAGTGGGGGTTGGCCGGGGGTGGGGGCGGCGTGGCTCTCCTCAGAGCCTGCAGCAGACCCCGGACAGATCCCAGGCAGGGTCAATGGGAACCCGGCAGGCACTCTGCTCATGGGGACAGTGGTCGAGGTCACTGAGACAGGGACACGGCACACACCTGCCAGAGCGGCCCACCCGCGTGGCTAAGCTTGGCTCGTCTCCCGTTTCCAGCTGCGTGAGCGTCCACAGCCAGCAGCACGTGCTGGTGATGTGCGCCACCGCCTTCTACCTGATGGAGAACTACCCTCTGGACGTGGGGATGGAGTTCTCCGCGTCGGTGATACAGGTGCGAGGCCCTCACTGCCCTCGGGGGGGCTATGGTGCCCCGGGCTTTGACTTGGGAAGAAGCGTGTGCACAGGAGGCCCAGCACGGTGCTCTGACTTGGAAGTCTTCCTTCTGGTCCAGATGTGCGGGGTGATGCTGTCCGGGAGTGAGGAGTCCACTCCGTCCGTCACTTACCACTGCGTCCTGCGGGGCCTGGAGCGTCTCCTGCTGTCTGAGCAGCTCTCCCGGCTGGACGCCGAGTCCCTGGTCAAGCTGAGTGTGGACAGAGTGAACGTGCACAGCCCGCACCGGGCCATGGCAGCCCTGGGCCTGATGCTCACCTGCATGTACACAGGTGAGCAACAGGGGCCTGCGTGTCCGCGCTCCTGACCTTAAAGGGCTCCTGCCGCTTTTTCTTGGGACCCAGACCACAAGGCCCCTCAGTTCTTGAGATTTGATTTGATTTTCTCGTTAATTTTTGTTAAAGATTTATATTATTGTTTGAGAGAAGGTGGGCGAGAAGGGGGAGGGCCCAGAGCAGTCTCCATAGTTGTGCATCATTAGTTGTGACATGGTTTCATGCCACACAGGTGGATGTGGGGCAGCACAGGGTGGGAACTGAACTGCAGGCCTCCCAGACGGGGAGGTGAGAACCTTGGCCACCATCCTGGCGGTTACAAGTTGTGCTGTAGTTCAGCACATGGGTTTGCACAGGCCAGGGCTAGGATTCGAACCCAGACCTTGCAATTATGAAGTAAATGCTCAACCAGTGAACATCTCCACATCCCCAGTTCTTGAGATTTTAGAGCCTAGAAAAGAGGTGACTGGCTCCAATTACAGTGCTGTGCTGGTGTCAGAACGACGCTGGGGGGCAGGCCTGCGGACTGACCAGTGCACACGGTGTAGCTGGCTGGGCCGGGCCCTGGGCTGCCAAGGGCTCTGCCAAGGGCTCTGCCACCTGGTTTCAGGTCCTGTCTGGGGGTCGTTGAACTCCTGTGTGAGTTCAGGCACTGTCTGCAGAGCCTGTCCAGTCCAGGACAGGTCACGTCCTAAATGACTCGTTTCAGGGAAGGAAAAGGTCAGCCCGGGCAGAGCCTCCGACCCCAGCCCCGCCGCCCCCGACAGCGAGTCCGTGATAGTGGCCATGGAGCGCGTGTCTGTGCTTTTCGACAGGTAGGGATGAGGCCCACACTCCCATCCACTGCCCTCCACGCTGCAGTGGTCCTGCCCAAGCTCCCTGCCTGGGCCCACCGAGTGCCTGCCCAGCTCTGCCCAGGGCGGTGCAGGTGTTGGGAGGGGTGCATTCACGGGACAGGCAGAGAGCTGGGTGTGGAGCCCTGAGCAGTGACGAGAACGTCGTTAAACGCTGCTGCCTTTGGGGAAGCGTGTCCCCGGTCACAGGCTCGCAGGGGAGCGCCCAGGACTGGGGCAGCACTGCATCAGAACTGCTTCAGGGAGTTAGTAAAGGTTTAAACAACCAACTTGCATCTCTGAGTCGGGGCCCAACCACCTCCTGACTGTGTGAGCCACTGGCCAGGACAGGGCTAGGAGCCTCCTCGCTTCTCTGCAGGGCAGGGCCCTGTGTTCTGCCCTAGGCCTCTCGGTGCAGGTGACCAGCACTGTCCTCCTTGGCTGTCATCCCCTGTCTGCTCCGGCAGGGAGCAGCCGCTTGGGTTTTCACGGGAGTGCACTGAGCAAGGCTCCCTGTGTTCTCTCTGGAAAGCTGGGCACGTGTGGTCTGTTACCACGCTGCAGCGTACAGTGAATGTTCCCAGGCAGGCTTCCTCCAGTGCTGGCAGAGGGCACGGCCAGTGCCGGGCATACCTGGCAGAAGGGCCGGGCGGGGTGGCTGGGTCACTTCCAGTGCTTTTCCGTTATACATGGCTTTTCTGTGTGCAGCACTGGGATCGTGGCTCAGTGTCCCCCGACATCTCGAAGGACATTAAGCGGGGTGCAGACTGAGGGCCTGTTAGCGGGGAGCCAGCGGGTGCACTGGGTCCAGGTTAGACCAAAGGAGGAAGTCCTAGCTGCCAACCGTGTCGGTGTCAGGACATGACGGCGAGAAGGCCACAGGGAGCTGGGACATGGGGAAGAACAATGCTGGGCAGTGTGGCCATGCAGGTCACCACCCGACCCTTCTGTTCAGCACACACGCCCTTCCAGGCCCTTGCGGGGGCGGGTGTGGCTGGCAAGCCCTCGCGTCCATCTGCGGTCGTGGGTGGGGTCAGCAGAGGAGGTTGCCTTCCATTCTCCCAGTCAGTACTCCAGGAGCCCGGCTCTCGCCCCACTTGGAAATCTCCTGGCCGTCCAGGGCCGTCCTGCGTCAACATTCCGTCTCAGACACAAGCCCCTGACTGTGTCCCCTCCTCTTAGGATCAGGAAGGGGTTTCCCTGTGAGGCCAGAGTGGTGGCCCGGATCCTGCCTCAGTTTTTAGACGACTTCTTCCCACCCCAGGATGTCATGAACAAAGTCATTGGAGAATTTCTGTCTAACCAGCAGCCCTACCCGCAGTTCATGGCCACTGTGGTGTACAAGGTAGGGTGGCGTGGGGCCGGGGCATACCTCAGGTGGGCTGGCTGACCCCTCATGCCATCTGAATGACAACCAGCTCAGTGGGTTTGCCGATGGGCCCGCTTCCACCCCTGTGAGAGCCGATTTCCTCCCCTGGGCCCCGCCCCCTGATGCTCTGGGCCTCTGCTCCTCAGGTTTTCCAGACTTTGCACAGCACGGGACAGTCGTCCATGGTCCGGGACTGGGTCATGCTGTCCCTCTCCAACTTCACGCAAAGGACCCCGGTCGCAATGGCTGTGTGGAGCCTCTCCTGCTTCTTCGTCAGCGCGTCCACCAGCCCGTGGGTCTCAGCAGTGTATCCTTCCCGGGGTCCTGGGCCAGGCGGGCAGCCCCACCTACCACCAGCCCTTGCGTTCTCTCCCACTTGTCTCAGTAGATATTCTGTATTCAGGTTCTCAAACCGAATCTCATAAAAACTCCAGATGGCAAGGTGACATTCACCTTACACCCCAAGAGAGTGAAACGTTGACAAGGAAACAAAGAGCGTTTTACCACACCAACCGGAGAGGCCGGGGCGCAGGGCGGGAGGGGGAGAGGTCCCTGCTGGCCCCTCCCTGTGCACTCTCGGGTTCTGTGCAGCCGGGCCTGTCAACGGTGCTGCTTCTCATTATCTTCTGTCACTGTGCCCTGTGTCATCCCCCGGGTAAAGGCTCAGTGAAGCTCCAAGTCCCAACCCCTTTTGGCAGCCTCTCCCCAAGACAGACCACAGAGCCTCTGAGCAGACGGCTGGCCTGGCGCTGACAGCCGGCCTTGCCCAGCGCGCGGTCCTGGGAGGCGGGCCCGCGGCCGCCTCACTCGCAAGAGCAGGGCGAGCGGTAGCTGCCAGTGCCTCGCTGGGAGCCAGGCCAGGTAAGTGCTGCCGAGGGGCTGCCTCCCTGCCTGAGAGCCGCCGTGTCAGGAGCTGAGCGGGAGGCAGCTGCCGCTGCTGCTGCTGCTGCTGCTGCTGCTGGTGGGGCCAGGTCTGCTGTCTGCACTGTGGCTCTCAGGCCTGTGTGTGGACCTGTGTCCCGTGACGATGGAAGGTGCGTCTCCCCTCGCTCGCAGCCTTGCTCCTTAACTCTGCGACCAGCCTTCCCCACGTCATCAGCAGGATGGGCAAGCTGGAGCAGGTGGACATTAACCTCTTCTGCCTGGTGGCCACGGACTTCTACAGACACCAGATAGAGGAGGAGCTGGACCGCCGGGCGTTTCAGTCCGTGTTCGAGGGGTTGTCAGCTCCATCACCGGGAAACCCGTACCACCGACTGCTGGCTTGTTTGCACAGCGTCCACGAGGTTGCCGCGTGCTGAGCACCGCATGGAGCTGCGTGCAGGGAATGTGTGCAGCTACGTGGGTGGGGCTGAGGCTTTGCAGAGCGTGGCAGCTGTGGCTAGTGTCACCCGCCAGCTCCCCGCTGTTCACCATCCTAATGTCCCGCTGGGCCCTGTCCCTGGGTGCAGCAGCTGTGTCTGGGACCACGTCCTCTGCTCCTGCAGGTTGGCTGTTAGCCCCACTGCTGTCTCTTAGGCAGAAGGGGACGCCAGCAGGCTTCTGAGAGCACTTCCCGTGTCCCCCCAGAGCAGCACCGGAAGCCTGGGGTCATGGTCCTGCCGCCCCAGGGCAAGTGTGGGTGGGTGGCTGGAGGCGCCCTGCGCTGAGCTTCCCTGTCTGTCTTCTCAGGATTTAAAATGGAGTTGTATCAGTAAAGAGATTAATTTTAAGGTACCTTTCTATGCCCATGTGGAGTCTGTGCTGCATGCCACAGCCTCCGTGGGAGCGGACAGAGCCTGTCCCTCCCCACCCAGTGTCCAGCAGCCCCTGGCCTGACCCTTCCTCCTTAACACGCTGATGACATCTCGTGACACACGCCACCCTTTTTTATGCATTCGAGTCCATTAGCATGTGGAGAGGTGTTTGTGTTCAGATGTCTGTGTCAGGAATCGGCCGCCCAGCTCCTCTGAGGACTGAAAAAGTGCCTGCTCGGCTGTCCTGTGCCCCAGGTGCACACCTGCCCACAGCACCCTGTGACGGGCACCAGCCGGAGGTGCGGCCTCCCTGCCACTGAGCAGGTCAGGCCAGCCAACTGCTTGTGAGGGCCTGGCATCCTCGGCTCCCGTCCCCAGCTGCTCTGGGCTGGGGTCTGCTTCCCGTGTGGCCCCTCCTGCATGTAGGCTCCGATGCGTGCCTGGCCCGGCAGCCCCAAAGGTGTAACTGAGCTGCCGTGTCTGCCCCTCAGTGCAGAGAAAGCTGTTAGAGAAGGACCCCAGCACTCAGGCCCCTTTCCAGCTCAGCCCTGCGCCAGGCCTCCCTGCAGCCCAGGACAGCAGGTCTGTGGCTGCTGGGCCAGTGACAGGGCTCTTCTTGCAGGGGCAGAGCCGAGACAGGCAGGCATCGGCTAGCCAGCCCATGCCCCAGAGCGCACCTTCTGCGCCAGGCCCAGACCCCTGGACCAGCCTCCTGTTTCCATCACACGCAGATGAGGCCTGGACACGGCTGACCTTGGCCCTGGAGCTCGGAGCTGAGGGGTGGGTCCTGTTCCCCATGGACCGCAAGGCCTTGTGGGCGCTCTTCCTCCTTGGTCCCCGGGGCAGGCTGGCCGTTAGGTCCTGAGCTCAAGTGCAGTCAGGATTTGGGGTACTTCATGTGGTGAGCGCAGATAACTTTGCAGCTGAAGTCTGCAAAGGAGGAAGTCTTGCTGTTTGATGAGTTACCCTTCTGTGTGTGAGGGCCTGGCATCTCGCCCCTGTGCACACAGCCAGCGAGGGGCTCTGACCCGAGCTGCAGCTTCCTCCAGCCGGCGCTGGGATGCAGGATGTGCCCTGCCTGTGAGAGGAGGCCGTGGGGTTCCTCCTCAGAGCAGCCCTTGGCTTTTCCCGCTAGCCCCCAGCAGAGGCCCAGCCACGCCAGGCGTGCCCAGCATGACAGTGGAAGTGGGTCAGATGTCTAAGCAGGCCCGAGCGGCTCTGTTGAGCGTCAAGAGGAAGGAAGTCGGCATTGACCCTTGCTCACTTGGGCCCCCATTTCTCAGCCTCTCCTCGCTTCTCCCCTGAAGTCTGCCGGAGCGTTTGTCTGCACAGAGTTCCCAGAGCGTGCTGCCCCTTCCCCGCCCCCCTCCATGATTTCAGCAGCTCTTGAGGTAGACGTGTCACAGGCCAGAGCTCCTGGATAGGTGTTTCCGTTAGTGAGAACAGACTCTGAATGTAGACTTTGGAATCTCTGGGCTTCCCTTGTTTACAATGTGACCTAAACAGTTGTTACAAGGTGTTTGCAGCCCAGCTGTGGCCATAGGTGCCAATACAAGGACCTATGTGCCTGTGTGGCAGAGCTGGTGTGCGTCTGGGGAGTGTGCATGTGCGTGTGTACAAGTCTGTGGTTACATGTGTGCCCGGAGGTGCAACTATGCAAGGCCTCTAGGAATGAATGGCCCTGCCAGTTCTTTGGAGAGGTCAGCTTTTCTGAGACCTGCCACGTGGAGTGGGCTACATGTCGGGGGTGCTGGGGGAGGGGGTGCCATTGCTCGGTAAAACCCCCCGGAGGAAATAGGCCCCCTCGTCAGCTCTGTGGAAGTGGCAGGCACCCAATAACATCAGTCCAGATTTGTTGAAATATTAATTTGATTGTCAGTTTTTGGGGGGCAGGGGGTTGTTTTGTTTTTCTGCTGGTGATGTCAGGAATGATGGACCAAAACCAGGGTAAACTTGTTTCACAGTGCACTTCAGCACGCCCTCTCCAGACGCGAGCCGTACCTGCGGGCCCCGCCCAGGCCGTGCAGGTGGCTCTCAGCTGCCGAGTGCCCTGCACGCCTGCCTGCCTCACTGTGCCAGCAGCCGTGCAGCTCCAGAGCCCCAGGACTTAGCATCAGAGGAGGCTGCACCCTAAGGACCCCCCTCTCCCCCCCACACCCCTCGCTGCTGGTGTCCCTGCCGTGCCCTCGGGCTGCAGGCGGCTTCTCCTGGAGCGGAGATGAGCTGGGGCCCGGTGCTCCCCTCGGTGGCCGGCCCTGGTTGTCCGTGATGTGGAGGAGCGGGTCCTGTGTCCTCGGCACCGTGAGCATCTCTCCTAGCCTGTGTCCTCGCTGTCCTGGCCAGGGCACAATGGGAGTTCTGTCCCGGGGCTGACCGTGGTGCCTGGAGGCAGCCCTGACTGGCGGGCTGGGGAGCTGGGCTGTCTTGGGGGAGGGGGCCGCCCCTCACTGCCGGGCCGTGGCCTGTGTACCTGCTCAGCAGGGAGGGCGGTGAGACTGGAGGTGGCCTGGGAAGCACAGGCCACACTCCCCTGTGAGCCTGTCACTAATGTAGCGGAAGCACCCCCGCGCTGAGGGCTCTGTCGGCCACAGGAGCCCGCCTTGCACAGGGGCGCCCCGCGGGCGTGGGGCCTGCGCACGTGGTTGGGGTCCGAGCCCGGTTGTGGCAGAGTGGCTGTCAGTGGGGGCTTGAGCTCACGCTGCACCCCACCCCACGCGTCCCCAGCGTGCTGGAAGCCAGCAGGGCTGTGATGGGCGTGGCCCGGAGCCTGGCTCAGCCCTGACTGTCCGCTTCTAAAAGTCAGAGGGGAGAACCGGCGTGAGATGTGTATTCAAGGTTTTTAAATGGCTGCAAACATTGTACGTCTGAATTAAAGGAAAAGAATTAAACCGTGAACTGCTGTGCAAGGCCTGCTTTGCTTCTGGAGGATCCACACCGTGTGGGGGAACAGGCTGCCGCCGCACCACACACCCGACACTGGGAGGGGAGCCCCACGGCTGTACCCACAGACCACACACGGGGTCCTTCTGCCCAGCAGACACGGGCTGTGGGGGCCACACGGGTTAAGTCACCTGGTCTAGTGACAGGGGCCCCGTGTTCTCAGCTGTCGATCTTCGCTTCCACGTTCGTCACAGGGCCCTGGAGGGCAGGAGGGGCTGGACCAGCACTGGGGTGCTCCCGAGGGGCCGTGACCTGGCTTTTGAGCCCCACCTGGCCCCTTGGCCTCATGGGCCGTGGACACTGGGCCATTTGAGCCCACAAGCCCCTCCCGCTCACCCTCAGGGCACATCCTTGGCTCTGGCGAGCCCCTTGGGGACATGGGTGGACCGTCCCGGGGTGGCCTGGGGGTGCAGACAGAACTAGCGGTGGGCTGCTCAGGCAGATGCCTGGGCACTGTCCACTGGAATCCCGTGGGCTCCACGCATTTGGCGGGGGTGGTGTGCCCAGTCCCTCTGCAGGGCAGCCCCGAGCGGCACTGCCGTGGGCACCGGCAGGGGAGACATGCCCAGGCAGCCTGGCCCTGCCCTTGGGTCCCGGCGTAGTGTCTGCACATGGAGGGCTTCCCTGAGCTGACAGCTCTGCCCCCTGCCCTACGGAGGCACAGGACCCCCTCTACACAGGGATGGTGCCGGCATTTGGCTGCCCACGCCAGGTGGACAGGCCACGCCAGACCCGGTTCTCACCAGTTGCTTGAATCCGTTGATGGGAGTGACTTCATCTCGAAATTTGTTTCCTCTGTGATTGGGCCCCAGGGCCTCACCCTTGGGAGCTACCTAAGCTCAAGCCCCCTCCCAGCCAAACCTGGACAGCCAGACGCTGGCTGGCACACCTGAGCACACCTGGTCTACCTGCGGGGCTTTTCTGCTGCCTGTCCTGCGTGCCCACCACGGCAGAAGGGCCCCCGGGAGAGGGTGAGGCCCAGCTTTTCTCAGAGGAAACCCTTGTGCCTGACCTGAGGCCCCTGAGCCCATCTGGGGTGTGTGTGGGGGGTGGGCCTCAGCCTGGTGGAGGCTCAGCGCTGCTGGGGGCGGTGTTCTGCCAGGGCCCAGGGCTCCGAGGTTGGCCCGCCATGTGGGGTCCCCGAGACTTGGGAGACTGTGAGCATGTCCTACGATTCCCATGGGCTTTGGGGCCTTACCCTGTTGCATCCATGTCCTCTAGGGAAGGGTGGGGGAGGGCCCAGTGGGCCAGGCTTGGGGCCTGCCCACCATAGCCGAGCACTGATGTTTAGCGTCCGGGATCCTGGTGTACGCAGGGGAAAGGGTGATGGTGTGAGCTGGGCCCGCGGACCCTGCCCTCCCACGGCTCTGCCCTGCCTTTGCCCAGGCTGGGAGTTGTTCTGCCGTCAAACTTGCCCACCCACTGCCGTAGGCCCCACTCAGTGCTGGCTGGGGGCCCCTCCAGGGGCGGCCGGTTCCCGCCTTGGCCGGGCGCTCGTAAGCGTCCCAGGAGCCGAGCACTCACGTAGAGGGAAACTGAGGCCTCGCCCGAGCACAGATGTCCCCCGGGGTCTCCCGCCGAGGGCTGACTGCCCCTTCTCCCTGCAGGTGCTGCCGGATGCCCAGCCCCCAGCCCCCTCCTGTAGGCACTGAGGGTCCCAGCAGGCCATGCAGCTGTGCCAAGGTACAGACCCCCCTCCCTCCGCAGCTGGGTGCCCTGCCCTCCCCCACGCACCCCGTCCGAGCCCCTCCTGGCCTCTGGGGTCCCAGCGTGAGAGCTGTGCTTCCAGAGGAGCCCCCAGGGGTCTTCCTCTCTAGGGGCTTCTGTGTCCACCGAGACCCGAGAGGAGGCGGTTGGAGTCCAGGCTTTTACCCTGAGCCCCCTGGACGTGCCAGCGGAGGGCGGCTGGCGGTGTGGACGGCTCCTGTGAAGCCCAGCGTGTCAGGGCCCTGAGCTCAGGCAGTGACCCCCCAGGGGCCCGCTGCTGCCCTGGAAGCACTGGGACTGGCTGTGCAGGTTCTACCCCGCCGGGAGCCCTGGGGTGGCAGCCCGGCCAGCACCCAGCCTCCGCCTCTCCAGAGCTCCGCTTGCCCTCGCTGAGTCCTGGTGCCGTGGTGGGGAGAGGCCCTCAGGCGGGGCAGACTGCACCAGGGCCACTTAAGGTCCCATCCTTTGTGTGAGGAGGAGGGGCTTCCTGGAGGAGGCGGGCCTTCCCGTCGCTCATTCACTCTGCAAACACTCCTGAGCGCTCTGTGCCGGGCAGCAGTCACGCGCCTTCCTACGGGGTGCTGCACGGCCTGATGGTGGTGTCCCCATGCCCCCAGGTGACCCCTGAGGCTCAGGAAGGACTGGGCTCCCACTGGGAGCTGATGGCAGGGCCAGGCCTTGACCCAGGGGTGCACTGGGTGTCCCACGCGCCCCTGCTGCCCTGCCACGCTGTGCTCCGTCCCAGAGCCGAGTTCAGGGTACCCGCAGGACTGCTGAGGGGGCGCACTGTGCCTGGGGGCGGGGTGGGGCTCTGTGGGGCTGCCGGGGCCTGTCCAGCAGGGGCCATGGGCTCATGCCACCCAGCTACTCGCCTGAGTTTAATCTTTTAACCTTTGAGTGCGGATGCCCTTGGGTGGCGCTTTCTCGCCACAGCCCCATACACCCCCCCACTCTGGTCTGCCAGCTGCTGGCTGGTCCCTAAGCCCCACTGAGGCGGGGACCCATCTTTGCTCCCAGCCTGGGCAGTGCTGGGGGTCGGTGTCCATGTGTCCTGGCCCCTGAGACAGGCCCTGACAGAGGCCCACAGAGGGGACAAGGGTCCAACAGCCCAGGACCCAGCCAGATGCCGGGCGTGGGCGGGAGCCTCTGCCCAGGCCGCAGTGGGTTGCGCAGGCTGCATCGTGGGTGCTGAGGACGGGTGACTGTCCTTCACAAGGAGGCTGCCAGCCAGCCCGGGGTGGGACCCCGCTCCGAGCCAGCCCGCCTGGGCTGGAAGCCTGGCATGGCCCCTTGTCCCCAGGGTGACCTCAGCATTGCGGCCTCAGACATCTCATCTGTGAAATGGGAATGACAACAGGGAGCGCGGTGATAAAACACACGAATACGCCACCTAGAACCGTGCCCAACGCTCAGTACTCAGTGCTGCCGCTTTTGCAAGCGTTCTTGACCCCGGGTCTCACAGCTGGAACGGAGAAAATACAGTGGGTAGGTCCAGCCGCAGAGGGGGAAATCAGAAGAAGGACCGGAGTCCAGTAGGAAGACTTCAGAGAGGAGGTGATGTCAGAACCGGGTTTTGAAGAATGAATAGGAATTTGCTAGGAAGCCCAAGGGCAAAGTCTACTGGGAAGGACGCGGGGGTGGATTACTTAAGGTTGGTCCCTTCATTTGGTCATTTCTTTACTCAGCAAGCCTTTGCCAAGCCCTTTCCTGGGGGTGCTGAAGGTGCAAGGAAAGCCCCTCCCAGCCAGGGGGAGGCACTAGGGTGCTAATGCAGAGTGCTGCCCAGGGCAGGATGGACACACACGCCCCCCCACCTCCGTACCCAACGGCTATTGCACCTCAAAACCCATCCCGGCTCCTCAGGCCACCGGGTGTCCCCCAGGCCAGCAACCAGCCCCACCCGCGGGGAGGGAGACAGGCAGAGCCGGGCCCGCTTCGCCCAGCCTGGTGTCCACACGCCTAAATTTCCCATCACGAGATGTGAGCGTGGTGCCTGGGGACCCGGGCGTGTCCCTGAGGGTGTCTGCTCCTGTATCTGTGCCCCCCATCCAGCCTCCCCTGTCTCCTCATTTAGTCTCACGCCAACTCCCCATCCGGGGCTCTGCAGAACCCGGCTGGGCTGAGGTGAGGACCTGGATCCCACCCCTCAGGGGCCCGGGCAGCCGCGCGCCGGCTGCGGGCTCCGCGTGGCCGGGGCCGTCCAGGCCTGGCGGCCGGGCCGGCGGGGCGTAAGCCTGGGCCGCCGGTTTGGGGCCCGGCCCGCCCGCTGCAATATTGATGGCCCGTCACGGCGGCCTGATTCCTGTGCTTTCAGTTAAAAGGTTTCTGTTGTTGTAGCTTATGCAGTTGCTGCGTTGCTATGGAAACGTGACATCAAAATGACGTTTCCCGTTTAAAAGCTTTTAACTAAATTCCTGCCTGTCAGATGTAGGCCCCATTTTGAGCAGGAGCGGCCTTGCAGGAGCAGGGCTCCCGCCCGGGCGTGCAGGCCGCGGCGGGCCTCCCCGAGCGCCGTCCCTTCACCCCGCAGGTGCCCCCAGCATGGCAGCCGCCGAGGTGCCCGGCTACCTCGTGTCTCCTCAGACGGAGAAGCACCGGCGGGCGCGCAACTGGACGGACGCCGAGATGCGCGGCCTCATGCTCGTGTGGGAGGAGTTCTTCGACGAGCTGAAGCAGACCAAGCGCAACGCCAAGGTGTACGAGAAGATGGCCAGCAAGCTGCTGGAGATGACCGGCGAGCGGCGGCTGGGCGAGGAGATCAAGATCAAGATCACCAACATGACCTTCCAGTACAGGTGGGCTCGGCGCTCGGGCCCCCCACCCCCACCGGCAGGACCACCTGCGGGTCCCTTCCGGGCAGAGCTCCGCAGGGCAACCGACGTGGGGCCTCAGAAGCCATCTGTGCAGCCTCCTATTGGGGACGTGGGGAAACTGAGGCCCAGTGGGGCTGACCCTGGCTCTCCTGCGGGTCCCTCTAGGGCTTCCCCAAGGGCACTTCGGCCCTGCCCCCTGAGGGCCCCGCAGGTGGCTGCCCATTAGCCTTCTGTCCCCGGCCGGGAAACTGCAGGCCGCCAGCCCGCGGTGGTGCAGCGGGGTGGGCGCGACGCTGCTATACAGACAGGGAAACTGAGGCCCGAGGCGAGAAGAGGCTCAGCTCCCAGGCCCGTGAGCCCTGCCTGGGCCTGATGCTCCGTCATTCCCAGCAGCCCTGGAGCCGGCACTGACCTCGGGGTCAGGGAGGGGTCGTTAGGGCCAACTGGGCATCCCTGGGAAAGAAGGGTTGGGGGCCCAGGCCTGGCCCCACCTCTGCCTCTGCCCACCCCTCGGGGGCACCCCCTGCCCTGACCGCCGGAGGGAAACAGCTGGGTCAGGGCCCAAGATGGGGCTCCCAGTGGGCAACGTCCAGGGAGGGAGCCGAGTGCGGCCCGTGTGCCCAGCCCCTCGACATGCACGGGGCCCACGCCTGTGCAGAGGGTCAGGGTGAAGGTCATGGGCGGGTCAGGGTCTCGCTGGGGTGAGGCTCAGGCAGGAGTGAGGGGCTGTGGGGAGAGGACACTGAGTGTGGGCGCCTGGGGCAGCCCGAGTCAGTGTCCTGGGAGGTCAGACGGGGGCCCCGCTGCCCCCAGCCCTGGCACCTCCTGGCCCTCCTCGTGGCCGCCCTGGGTAGGGAGCAGAGGTGTGCCCAGGGCTGGCTGCAGACCGGGCCCTGCAGGGCCGCTCGGGCACCTCGGGTCACACTCTGGGGAGGACACTTCCCCCTGCCCAGGCCAGGCCATGACCCTGTCCTGGGCTGCCGCCCCCGGCTGGAGCCCGGAGGTGCCCAGAGGCTCCGAAGGCCCCTGAGCAAAACCCTCTTCCGTGGCATCCGTGTCACTCGTGGGGCTTGGAGAAGCAGAGCCTGTCCCTGTGCAAAGGCTCGTTTCCCCCCCACAGCCCTGACCCCAGGCCCGGCCCACACACGGGCTGCCCGTCAGAGGCCCCCAGAGCCACTTAGTGAGTGGCCATTAAACCCCAGCTGTGGGCCTCCGGTCTGACGCGAACGCACTGGCTCTGGCTGGTGCCTGGCGGGTTATTCATTATTTATCCTGAAAGCCTCGGCTCCCAGGGGAGGGCTTCGGTTCCACTCCCAGAGGCCGGGGATGTGGGCCCTGGAGGCCACAGGAGATGGGGTGCAGCAGAGCGGGCACCTGGGCCTTCCTGGGGGCGGCTCCACTTCACACGTGCACAGCACCTCGCGGTTTATGAAGCTCTCGCCCACTGTGGCCCCGCACGGCTCCCTTTCGCCCAGGGAGAAACTGAGGCCCAGAGCAGGGGCGGGTGTGTCCGCGGCTGCGCAGCCCTGAGCAGGCCGGCAGCAGCTCCTCGTCTGTGCCCCCAGAGCCTGCCCACAGCGGAGGCTGTTCTGTTGTTTCCACGGCAGCTCTTTACCTATTAAGGTTGTGGGGCTAAGGGAGCCCCCGGGGGTGGCCGGCTCCCATGGAGCGTGGTTTGTTGGAACGTGGGGGCCTCCCGTGCTGGGGGCAGAACAAGAGCTGGGGCACCAGAGGGGCTGGAGGGGGTCCCCAGGAGGAGGCTGGGTATGGGCTCAGGCCAGACCCTCTCCCCTGTGCCCAGCCCTGCAGGGTCATAGACGGTCGTCCCAGGGAGACAGAGCAGCGTGCTCTTCCCTGGCTCTCTGCTGAGGACGCTCATCGTGGTGGGCGCCCCTGCTGTGGCCGGGCTCCGCTTGTCTCCCTGAGCCCCGGGCCCCTCGTCGCCTGGCTCCGCCTGTTGCTGGCGGTGACTTGTTCAGATGGGCAGCCCGTTGTGCCCAGTGACCACCATGACACCTGGACAGCTTGCTGCTGGCCAGGCAGCGGCCACGGCCTTATTAAATTTTCCCCACAGCCCTGTGAGGAGCTCACTTTGATCATTTTACTGAGGTGAACACGGAGGCTCAGAGAGGTTAATGAACCTGCCCAAGGTCACACAGCAAAGCGGTGGGGCTGGGACAGACTCAGGTCTGTTGGACACTGAAGCCTGTGCTCTCAGCGTCTGTGGTTCTCGCTCCCCGAGGTGTTCTTTTTAGAAAACCACGTTCATCACATTACGTTCTATGTGTGTCATGCATATTTTATCATATCACAGTATCCTGTTCATGTGTGCGTTGCGTGTTTCATTACATTACAGTATTTCACCACGGCCGCTCACTTATTTAGAAGCAGTGTTTGTTCACGGCAGAGTTTAGAAACTATGTAGTAAATTGAAGACAGAAGCAGTAAATCAGCCCGAGGTCACAGCACTGGTGTGACCTCCTTCACGTCTGGGGCGTGTGCTGCCTTTTAGCATCCCAGGCCGTCAAGTTCCCGGGCCTGACTGCCTTCTAAGTCTGGCGTCACCTTGGCCCTGGAGCCTGGCCGATTTTTCTGGGGAGGCCTGTGTGCCCAAGAGTGGCTCCTGCCCACGCCACGTGGCCCCCCGGAGCCCCGGAGCCCCGGAGCCCCTGCCGAGGGCCGGGCGGGCCGGCGGGAACAGCTCTGTTTCTCACCCTTGGCTCTTGTGTCTCTCGTTTCAGGAAATTAAAATGCATGACAGATAGCGAGTCCGTCCCGCCCGACTGGCCCTATTACCTAGCCATTGATAGGATTCTGGCCAAGGTCCCCGAGTCCTGTGATGGCAAACTGCCGGACGGCCAGCAGCCGGGGCCCTCCACGTCCCAGACCGAGGCGTCCCTGTCGCCGTCAGCTAAGTCCACCCCTGTGTACTTACCGTATAACCAGTGCTCCTACGAAGGCCGCTTCCAGGACGATCGCTCCAACAGCTCCTCCAGCTTACTGTCCCTTAAGTTCAGGTAGTGTGTGTGCCCCTGCTCCTGCCCCACCCCCGGGGGCCGGGAGCCCACCGCCAACACCAGGGGCTTCGAGCGGTGAGGGCGGCGGCCGTGGAGCCCCGGTGGCGTCCTCTGCCACCCCTGGCTGTCTGCAGGGGGTGGGGGCGGGTGAGCGCCTCCAGGGACCCCGGGGCTGGGACTGGCCAGGCCCCAGACAGGGATTCCTCTAGGAAGGCAGGTGGTTGCCGAAGCAGGGCTGTCCAGTGTGCAGGTGGGCCTTGTCTCCTGGCTCCGTCACGTGCTCGCTGTGTGGGCCGGTCTTGACCTCTCTGGGCCTCAGTCTCCCTCTGTCAATCGGGGACAAAGCAGGAGCTTCTCGGAGGACGGCTGGGAGGGTCAGAGGAGAGAACAGACTCGGGTGCACGGGGAGGAAATCCCAGCCCCGCCCCTGCCCCCGTGTGCCCTCCCTGCCTGCCCCTTGCCCCCAAGCAGGGTGGGGGTCCTGTTCCCCTGCCCTCGCGGGCTGGCTGGTCTTCTCAGCACCAGGGAGGAGGTGTTGGGCTGAGTTTCCAGAGCATCCTCGTAACCCGGTTGCAATGGGTGTGACCGTCCCCTCTGCTGTTCGTCACACGCTTCCTGCCCTGTGACTTGCCCTCAAGATGCCCACAGACTGTCACGCAGGAGACACCCCTGTGGTGTGGGGGCCGGGGGCCAAGATGGGGCATTTGGGATGGGCTTTCAAGAATGAATAGGAGTTGGCCAGTTGGGGGCAGAGAGAGAGAGCGTATGGACTTGAGCCATGGCCCTGCTCCTCTCCCAAGCCCCCGTCTTCAGGTCTGTCAGAAGGGAAGGCAGTGAGGGAGGCATCTGCGGGGGGCCCCTCGATGTTGGGGCTGTGGTTCAGTTTCTCCAGCGCCCCTTCCCTGCAGGGGATTTCTCAGCAAAGACCCCAGACAAAAATGCCTTTGCTGACAGCCAGAGCAAATTAGCAGGGAGGCCTGAGATTCATGGCCAATTGTTCCTGTGGATTCAGCCCAGTTCCCGGACTCACAGCTGCCCCAGGCGTTGTTCCTGGGCTGGGACACGGGGACCCAGAGCTCCGCTCTCCCACCCCTGTGGTTAGCTGGGTTGCTGTCGTACTCGGAACGGGGCTCCAACTGTGGGGTCTGTGGAAGCGGACAGCTCTGTGCCCACAAGCAGGGGCCAATTAGACCAGGGGTGCCTACCACCCCGCAGCAGAGCCCAGGAGAGAGCCACGGGCCTGGCCTGCCTTTGCCTCCTATGCACCAGAGGTTCCGGTCCTGGGGACGGAGCCCAGGCCTCTACGGGCCCCTCCTGTCCTAGGTGCCTGTCCTCTTGCCTCCCTACCCCAGGTGGCCTAGGACCCAGCCCCTTCCTTCTGGGACCTCAGTTTCCCCATCTGTCCAAGGTCAGCCCAGTTTGGTGGCCTCTGGCTTCATGGGGGAGCCACACTGCCCAGCACCCGTCCCACGCAGCTTTCCTCATCTCCACCCCGAGCCCCCCACGGGGCCTGTGGGGTTCAGATGTCCTGTGACCCGGGCACTGGGTCCCAGTGGACGGCAGTGCCTGCGGCCCCCATGGCCCCCACGTGCTTGGGCGGTGGGGCCCTGAGCCAGTGGCCCCCAGCTCCCCGGGGCCTCAGTTTCTGGCTTCTCCAGTGGGAGGGTCGGCGGGGCCCTGGCGCCCGTGTTCACTCTCTGGCGTGTCCCCCCAGGTCAGACGAGCGTCCCGTGAAGAAGCGCAAAGTGCAGAGTGGCCACTTCCAGAAGAAGAAGCTGCGGCTGCTGGAGGCCATGCTGGACGAGCAGCGGCGGCTGAGCCGCGCCATGGAGGAGACGTGCCGCGAGGTGCGCCGCGTGCTGGACCAGCAGAACATCCTGCAGGTGCAGGGCCTGCAGCTGCAGGAGCGCATGATGAGCCTGCTGGAGAAGCTCGTGGCCAAGTCCACCGCCTAGGCCCCGCCTCCGCCCAGGCCCCGCCTCCATCCGGGCCCCGCCTCTGCCTAGGCCACGCCTCCGCCCGGGCCCCGCCTCCATCCGGGCCCCGCCTCTGCCTAGGCCACGCCTCCGCCCAGGCCACGCCTCCATCTGGGCCATGCCTCCGCCCGGGCCCCGCCTCCATCTGGGCCTCGCCTCTGCCCAGGCCCCGCCTCCATCCGGGCCCCGCCTCTGCCTAGACCCCACCTCCGCCTAGGCCCCGCCTCTGCCTAGGCCCTGCCTCCACCTGGGCCACGCCTCCGCCTAGGCCCCGCCCCAGCCTAGGCCCCGCCTCCATCCGGGCCCCGCCTCCGCCTAGGCCCCGCCTCTGCCCTGGCTGCCAGCCTCCACCTAGGCCCCGCCTCCATCCGGGCCCCGCCTCTGCCTAGGCCCCGCCTTCACCTGGGCCACGCCTCCACCTAGGCCCTGCCTCCGTCTAGGCCCCGCCTCTGCCCGGGCCCCACCTCCATCCGGGCCCCGCCTCCGCCTAGGCCCCGCCTCCGCCCCGCCCGGTGGTGCTGGGCGCGGGACCTCCCTCCCTAGGGGACCTTCGAGGACCCTGCAGGCCCTGAGCCCTGAGCCCTGAGCCCTGAGCCCTGAGCCCAGCACGAAAGCCCCCCTCGGACACAAGGCCGGGACCGGGGTCACTTCGGGGGACCCCCGGCGGGAACGTGCTGGGGCCCGCTCGTGCCGGCGGCGCTGGAAGTGGCTCCCGGTGGTAAAGGCGTGACCTCTCCGTCCTGCCGGGGCGCGGGTCCCACCCTCCCGGGCCCGGAGGGGATGCGCGGCCGCGGGGTCTGTTCCAGAAGCAAAGCAAGTGCGCACAGGTCCGCGGGCCTGCGACGCCCGGCAGACCCGGCCCCTGGCCTCCCGGTTCCGGGGCGGCCACCGCCTGCTTCGTGGTCCCTAATAAAGGTAATGGGGGGAGCCGGGTGGCTCAGTGGGTTAGGCGCTCACTTTGCAGCCCTGGGGACCGGGGATCGAATCCCGGCCCCGGCCCGTGCGGACCCATGTGCTGGACTGGGAGCTCCCCCAGTTCAGTTCTCTCTCTGTCTCTGTCTCTGTATCTCTCTCTGTCAAAAATAAAAATAAAATAAATAAAAATATTTAATAAAGGTAATGACGCCGGCCCACGTGCACGCCCGTCCTCAGAGCCCCGGGGAGACGAATGTGGGACGGAGAAGTGAACCCACAGTGGGGCTCAGGGTGCCGGCCTGGGGTCGGCAGAGCAGCTGGGGGTGGGGCGGCCGGGCTGCGGGAGACCCCCGCCTGCTTGACCCTGACCCTTGGAAGGCCTTCCCAGAGGCTCCTCCGAGGAATTCCTCCTGCGGCCACGCAAGCCGGGCACAGGAGCCTACGGCTCTGCCCTGGGGCTGGCACACTGCCCACACCAGGTCCTGAGGCCACACGCTGTGTGGCTCAGTGGTGGGTGACATGGACTGACGTCTGGTCAGGAGCAGCCCCGCTGGCCGTGGCCGGGTGCCTTGCTGGGGGGTGTGGAGGAGGGGGCCTGCCAGGAGGCGGCCACATCATCCTGGTGTGGCAGCTGCCAGCTCATCGGACACTCCCGTGGCCCTGAGGTCAGCCAGTGGTGCGGCCAGAGGCACAGCCGGGCGGGCAGGACCCCTCAGCCACTCGTGCGTCCGGTCAGCCTCCTGACACCTTGACTTGAGCGCAGTGAGACCAGGCTGACGGGACGTCCCGTTTGATATGGGTCAGGACTGTGGTTTCTGTCCCATTTAAAGCAGGACATCCGGTAAGCCTGGGATGAAGGCAGTGATGTTTCTGGCGAATGGTTACCTGGCGGTGGTGGCTGGAGCCTGGCAGCGTGACCTTGCCCAGTTCTGTGTCCTCGGTTCCCCACGCCGCCCGTCCCTTCTTTCCTGGGACTGAAACAGAGGCACCTTCGTCAGGCAGAGCTCAGCCGAGGACCGCCAAGGTCACACCCTTGAATGTCCCGTTTCTTTTGAAGTTATTGGTCCGTCAAGGACCAAAAAAAAGGCTATATCAGTAAATGCTGCATAACAGGGTTCAGCAAAACTACGTGCAAACACTGAAAACTGAAACCAGGCATCATCGCAACTAGTGTGCTTGCTCTCGCCATTATTTAATGTTGTTTTGACAATATTAGTGCACTGAGCAGGGTAACAGGAGCGGAGAAATGAAAGTCATCTTTACTTTCAGACGGTATTTTTGTATACCCAGAAAACCAAGTGTGCAAAAGACCAGGAGCTCTTTAAACCACCTTACACCTGTACAGTATGAGAACGGAAAAGTATCGTATTCACAGTTACGATTAACAACTGTACACTGTCCAGGAGTGAATTTAACCAGGAAGGCTTAGGATCCGTGTGAGGAAAACTATTCAGTTTTACTGAAAAATCTAAAAACACCTTAGCATGTGCAGAAACTCAGCATACTCCTGAAACCTCCAAAACAAAATAAAACATCATCATGTTATTCATGTAACTTTTTCCTAGACTCTCAATAACACCGCGTCTTTTGTTTGTTTTGAAATGGACACAATTATTTTAAAAATCCATACGAAAACGGAGTGTGGTCCCTAGGCTCATGAATTGGGAAGGTGCACCCAGCCCCAGGGCAAATGCAAAATAAAACCGAACGCGCCATCGAACCCTCGGGAGCTTGGAGTGCCCACTGTCAGCATCGAACTGGGAGAACTTTCTCAAGAAATGGAAACAGACCCGGCGAGTGGAGTGTGAGCTGCCACAACTTGAGAGGCCGTGTGACATGGTGTCAGAAAGCCGGGGTCCCCACGCCCAGGTAGGAGCCGGGCGGCACAGCAGGAGGGGAGCAGGGGCCTGGGAGTGAAGCTTCTCCGTTTACAGCGGCGCCTTGTCACTCCCATTACTGCCTGAGCTCCGCCTCCTCTCAGATCCTCTGTGGCACCAGATTCTCACAGGAGCGCGAACCTGGGATCCAGGTTGCAATCTAATGCCTGGTGATCTGAGGTGGAGCTGGGGCGGTGAATCTGCACTATGGGGAGTTGTGTCATTACTTCATTATATATTACAATGTAATAATAATAGGAATAAAAGGCATAATAAATATAAAGCGCTTGAATCATCCCAGAACCATCCCATGCACCTGCCCCCGAGTCCGTGGAAGAACTGTCTTCCACGAAACCGCTCCCTGGTGTCAAAAAGGTTGGGGAGCACTGTCCTAAAGTGAAAACCCGCGCTCTTCCGCTTGGCATGCGTTCCTACACGTGCTACCCTCGGGTACCCGCCTCAGACTGCGGCCTCCGGGCCCTATCCACTCTTCAGAATTACTGAGGGTGCCTAAGGTCCAGGGGGTTCCGACCAGCAATATGAACACCTGGTAGATGACCTGATTGGAAGCCAGACCTCAGATTAAAACTCAGTTCCAAACACCAATAAACCCATTGCGTGTTAACCTAACAGCGCGTGACAAAGACTTTTTTCTGAAACAAGTGTCAGTGAGAAGGGTGGCATTGAGGCACCGTCCTCCGACCTCTGGCCGGGGCTCAGCCGGCTCCGGACTCGATCTGTTGCAGGGTGTTGTTTGCTCGCAAGGGTGAGTTTCTGTGGGAAAGCCGGCCTCACACAGACACGTCTGGAAAAGGGACTTTTTAAGAACATGTATAGACGGTTGCACGGAACTCAACGCACACTGCTTCCTGACAGGCGTCTACGGCGTGGGGTCTGAACCCACTTCAGGGGCTTGCACTCCCACCTCGCGTGAGTCCGTCTGTCTCGCACTTTGCGCTTCAAGGCCCTTCAGCCTCCTGCTGGGCTTTCGTAGCCTCACACCCAGGCATTTGGAACACACGGATCTTCTAAATGTTGACGCGGTTCATTAAGTAGTTATCAAACCTACTTTTGTTAGGATTACTGTCAGCCTCAGCAGAAAATCTTTATTTGGGCAAGTTGTCAAGCTCATGGTGGCAGATACAAGTTTTCTACAAAATCCCAATTTTTGCATGAAAGCTGGAATTTTACCACTGGTCACGAATCCGGTCAGTTGTGTTTCGTGGAGTGACTGTCTCACTGTGTTCATTTTCAAGGAGAGGTCTGCCAGGTGCAGGAGTGAGACTGACCGGGACACTCAGGGCCGTGTGGTCAAAGTACCGGGTTAGCCTGACTCACAGGCACGGAGCGTCTGACAGAGGACAGCAGTGACTCTTGAGTTCAGTGCCAAGTAGCTTAGGGATGTGGGTGGTTATAGACTGGTTAATTAGAGGTGTGGATGGTTAGGGGTGTGGATGTTATAGACTGTGGATGGTTAGGGGTACAGATGGTTAGTGATGCAGATGGTTAGAGGTGTGAATGTTTAGGAGTGTGGATGGTTAAGGATGTGGGTGGTTAGAGGTAGGGATATTTAGAGCTGTGGATGGTTAGCATGTGGAAGGTTAGTTATGTGGATTGTTAGAGATGTGGGTGTTAGGGGTGTGGGTGTTTAGAAATGTGGGTGGTTAGGGACATGGATGGTTAGAGAGGTGGGTGGTTAGAGAGGTGGGTGGTAGAGCTGTGGATGGTTAGGGACATGGATGGTTAGGGATGTGGATGGTTAGGGATGTGGATGGTTAGGGATGTGGATGGTTAGGGATGTGGATGGTTAGAGCCATGGATGGTTAGAGCCATGGATGGTTATGGATGTGGGTGGTTAGGGATGTGGACGGTTAGATATGTGGATGGTTAGGGATGTGGATGGTTAGGGATGTGGATGGTTAGGGATGTGGATGGTTAGGGATGTGGATGGTTAGAGGTGTGGATGGTTGGAACTATGCATGGTTATCGATGTGGATGGTCAGGCTCAGGCTGGAGCTCTGGGTGCTGGGCCCCTGGAGGCACAGCTGCTTCTTCAATCAGGCTGCAGAGGTCAAGAGAATGCCCAGAGCCTATTATGTGGAAATTTAGATTCCAACCATGTGCCTGACCTCCCACCTACCTCGTTTTCCAAAACGCCTCTGTCTTTTCCTGTTCAGAGAACTTTCAATAGACTTTCCAAGTTCTGCTTAGGAACAGCGAGGCTCCTCAGGGCACCAGCTGGCATCTCCTGCAATTATCCTTAAATTACAGGGACAATTTTAATTTCACAATAATTAGAAATATCAACTGCAGTTCAAGCCTTGGAAACTAATGGAATTTTAATGGGCAGCTGCTTAGGTTACAGCCAAGAATAGTAACACTCCAGTGAGCCCAGATCCTGGAGCCCTGGGCGTTGGCTTCAGTGAAGGAGCAGGCCCGAGTCCAGCACTCTGCGGTCACCCCCAGGTGGGAAAGTGAGATTCAGGGGTGATAGACTCACTCTATCACCACCCTAAGGTGGGAAAATAAGATTCAGGGGTGATAGACTCACTCAGGCAGGTGGAGTGGGACCCCAAGTTCATTGTAGTCCACTCAGCCCACAGCCTCTGTCCTTGGATCCAAGCTTCTTTCCACTGGGTCCCAGTGCCCACTCACCCCAACTCGCATAGTTTGGGCCCACAGGGGGCTTTGTCCAGGTGGGCTACAAGGCTGAGGTCATCAGGCTGCCACGCCGGCCGCACTGGCCCCAGGTGGAGGGCCCAGGGTTCAACAGGATCTCCTCACATGCATCTCATCTCAGAGTTACAGACCCACATCCCAAAGCCATGGCTTCCCATGTCTGGCTTTCAGTCGTTTGAAGTGGAGAGACCGTGAGTCCACCTAGACCCTGTGATGCCACCATGGCAGAAGGTAGAAGTGAATGATGTCTGTCGGTGGGCAAAGATTTTGCTTTTGAGAACATCAAAATGATCTAATTTATTTTTCTTTTATGACTAGAGCTTTCTGTGTCCTAAGAGATCTTTACCAATATTTGAAGATATTTTCCCCTATCGTATTCTAGAAGCTGTGGCTGTCTCAGCTTAATTATTGTACATGATGTGAGTTAGATATCAAGGTTCTTTTTTCCTCCATATGATTATCCAGCTATTCCAGCACCATTTGGTCGAAGTCTTTCCCTCCTGCCATTGAATTTTTTTCGTGCCTTTGTCAGAAATCAATCCAACAAGACTGGGTTGATTTCCAGACCCATTCAGTTCCATTGGTCTCTGTATCTACATTCTCTGGATCATTTTAGCTTTATAGAAAGTCTTGAGGTCTGATGGGATACATCTTCCAACTTTGTTCCTTTCCAAAATTGTTTATTCCAGAACTTTTGCATTTCCAAATAGATTTTACATCAGCTCATCTATTTGTACCCCCCCCCCCCAAAAGCCTGCTGGAATTTTAAGATGGCATTCATCTATAGATCAGCTTGAAGAGAACAAACACGTTACCAATAAATAGTTTGAGCCTCGCAATTTGTGTGCCTCCCTTCCTTTGGAAAAATCTAGTACATTCTTTATTAAGTTTACTCCTCAGTATATTAATTTTCCAGTTGTTTGTTGATAGTATCTAGAAATACAATAGATTGCTGCTTGTATCTGTAGTCTGCAACCCTGCTGAAGTCACTTATTAGCCTAGCAGCTTTTTCAATAAACTGCTTAGGGCTTTTTTTGTGTTCACAGTCACTCTTTCTGTGAGAAAAAAAAGGCACTGCTCACTCTCTAATTTGTATGCTTTTTATTTCTTTTTACTGCTTAATTCCTCTGGCTAGAACCTCCAGTACAAAGTTGAAAATAAGCAGCATTCTTTCTTTACTCCTGATTTTAGGGGGAAAAAAGTCTCTCACCAATGAGTATATTTTAGCTGTAGGTTTTTCATAGATGCCTCTTTATCAGATTGAGGAAGTTCTCTTTTATTTTTAGTTTGAGTTTTTAATCATAAGTGGGTATTGAATCTTGACATGATTTATTGAGATAATTACAAGATTTTTCTTCTTAATTTTGTTAATGTGGTGAATTACAAGGATTGCTTTTCAAATGTTAAACCAACCTTGCATTCCTGAGATGAACTGTAATTGTTCACACTATATTATTCAATTCAGTAATAATTTGCTAAGGGTTTTTGTGCCCATGTTCCTGAGAACGTGGGTTGCAGTTTCCTTTTCTCATGATGTCTTTGTCAGGTTTTGATAGCAGAGTTATGCTGGTCCCATAAAGTGAGTTCAAGAGTATTCAGTCTTTCTCAATTTTATGAAAAAGTTTTGTTATTATATTTTCCTATCCTTTAAACCTAATCTGTGGACTCTGTAGTGATATTTCTGCTATTGGTATACTAGTTTGTGTTTTCCCTCTATTTTTCATTAGTCTTAGTAAGGGTTGATAAATTTTATTAATCTTTTTGAAAAACCTACTTTTGCTTCTCTTGGGTTATTTTTTTCTGTGGTTAGCTGTTCTCTATTTTATTAATTTTCAGTCATTTATTTATTTATTTATTCTTTTTACTTTAGGCTTCATTTTCTCCTTATTTTTCTATCTTCTTAATGTGGAGGTTAGATTATTCATTTCAAACCATCTTTTCTAATATAAACAATAAAAGATTTATTTTTATTGTTTTTTGACAGAGAGAGAGAGAGAGAGAGAGAGAGAGACAGGCAGAGAGAGACAGAGAGAAGGGGAGGGCCCAGAGCCGTCTCCATAGCTGACATTAGTTTTCTACATAGTTTCACTCCACAGGTGGGCACAGGGCTGCGCAGGGCAGGAACTGGGCCGGGAGCCTCCCACATAGGCCCCGGCAAGAACTGAACTGGGGGCCACACCCCAGCTCAGCATGTGGGTCCACATGGGCCGGGCCTGAGATTCGATCCTTGGGCTCCGGGGCTGCAAAGTGGGCGCTTAACCCGCTGAGCCACCCCAGCTTTCCCTATAAACATTTAAAATTATACATTTATCTTGGAATTTTAGCTGAATACCACAAATTTTGGTATATTATGTTTACTATGCACTTAAAAAATATTTTTCAAATCCCCTTCGTGATTTCTTCTCTGACCTGTGGGTTATTTAGAAGCGTGTTACTTAACTGTCAAAAGTTGAGCGATGCGAGGATAGCTCAGCAGGTTGAGTGCTTGGGTCCAGGGATCAAATCCCGCCCCGGCCCCTGCAGACCCATCGGCTGAACTACAGCGCAACTCGTAACTGTTGTTGTCATAGAACATATGCTATATGACTTCAGCTCATTAAAATTACGAATAAAATATATTTTGTGGCCCATCATATGTTCTCTTTTGGTAAATGTTCATGTGCCCTTGAAAAGAATCTGCATTCTGCAGCTGATGGGTGTAATCATCTATAAAAGCCAGTTAAGTTAGATTGTTTGATGCTGTTCAAATCTTTCATATCCTTACCGATTATTTTGTCTGGTTTTCTCATAAATTTATGATAGAAAAATGTTAAAATGTTTAGCTATGCATGTGCTTTTGCCTATTATTATTTGTCTACTTTTAGTTCTCACAATTTTTATTTCAAATAGTGAAGATACAGTCACAGCAGTTTTCTCACCATTATTTTCCCATGGTATTTATTTTCTTCTCTTCCTTTCTTTCTTTCTTTCTGTCTTTCTTTTTTAAGTCCTTTTACTTTCAATCTAAATTTGTTTTAATATTTAAAGTATGTCTCCCCAAAAATATAGCATGTTTTTAAAAAAATTTAATGTGCCATGTTCTGTCTTTTAATTGGAGTGTGTAGCCCTTTTATGTAATTAGTGATATAGTTAGGTTCAAGTCTGCCCATAATCTTGCTACTTATTTTCTTTTTTTTTATCTTTTCACATTTTTTATAGAGAGAAATTATCTTTTTGTCTTCAGTGCATAGTTATTTCTATTTTACTTTTGACAGATAGAAAGAGAGACAGAGACAGAGACAGCTAGAGAACCGAACTGTGGGGACTCCCCAGCTCAGCACGTGGGTCCTGCCTGGGCCGGAGCCGGGATTCGATCCTCGGTCCTCGGGGCCTCAAAGCGAGCGCTCAACCCGCTGAGCCGTCCCGGCTTTCCCCCTTGCTACTTATTTTCTATTCATCTTGTTTGTTCTTTACTCTTCTGTTCGGCCTTTCCGGCCTTCTTTTGACTTAACTGATTTACATTTTTAGAAATTTATCTCCACCATTGGGTTTTTTTAACTACAATATTGTTATTTTTAGAGTTTGCTCTAGGGAATTAGAATATTTATCCTTACTTTTTACCTCAGTCTACTTTGAAATTATATTATACTACTTCACATATAATATAAAGACCTTTCAACATATAATTCCATTTTCTTCCATCTCTTGTGCTATTGTTACATGTAATTTGCATGTTCTTATGTTATAAACTTCATGATACATTATTATTTTTGCTTAAATGTTCAGTTGTCTTTAAAGAGATGAAGACAAGGGAAATGTAGTCTTTCGTATTTACACACTTACTCACCATTTCTACTGCACTTCATCCCTGTGTGTAGTGTTCATCTGGCACCGTTCAGCCTGAAGAACTTCTTTCAGCATTTTTTGTAGTGTGAGTAAGCTAGCAATGCCTTTACTCAGCTTTTATTGATCTGAAAATGCCTTTATTTTGCCTCCATTTTGCACAGATAATTTCCCTGGATATAGAACTGTCAGTTGACATTTTTTTCCTCCCAGCCCTTTAAAGATGTTCCTCTTTTGTTTGGGGGCTTCCGTTGCTTCTGTTAAGAACTCAAGCATTTTTGTTATTATCCTAACGTATCTCATGTATCTTTATTCCTCTGGGTGCTTTGAAGATTTTAGTTTTACTCTTCAACAATTTGTTCCTAGGTGTGTTTCCTTTGTAATTATCCTTCTTGGAGTTTGTTGAGTGTTGAGATCTATGGATTACTTTTTTAAAAATTAAATTTGAGAAAATTTTGGTTCCTGGTTTTCCAAATGTATTTCCCCCATTTTATATTTCTGGGACTCTAATTCCATATATGTCACATCATTTGATATTACTCCATGGGTCACAGGGGCTCTTTTCATCTGATTTAATAATTTTTCCTCTGTGATTTAGCTTAGATTACTTACAATTGTTATGTCTTCAAGTTCACTGAATTTTTAAAAGTGTCTAGAAGCATAGCCAATCCTTTTCTTTTTATTTCAAATATTGGGATATTATAGTTCTCAAGTTTTTTTTTTTAAGATTTATTTTATTGATTTTTTTTTTTTTAAAGATTTATTTTTATTGTTTTTGACAGAGAGAGAGACAGAGACAGAGAGAAGGGGGAGGGCCCAGAACAATCTTCATAGTTGCACATTCGTTTTTCCACATAGTTTCATTCCACAGGTGGGAGTGGGGCTGCACAGGGCAGGAACTGGGCCGGGGGTAAGAACTGAACTGGGGGAGCTCCCCAGTTCAGCACATGGATCCACACGGGCTGGGGCCGGGATTCGATCCTCGGCCCCCAGTGCTGCAAAGTGAGCGCCTAACCCACTGAGCCATCCCGGCCTCCCCAGTTTTACTGATTTTTGACAGAGAGAAACAGAGACAGAGAGAGACAGAGAGGAGGGGGAGGACCCAGAGCAGTCTCCATAGTTGACATTAGTTTTCCATACAGTTTTACTCCACAGGTGGGCACAGGGCTGCGCAGGGCAGGAACTGGGCCGGGAGCCTCCCGCATAGGCCCCGGCAAGAACTGAACTGGGGGCACACCCCAGCCCAGCATGTGGGTCCACATGGGCCGGGGCCGGGATTTGATTCTTGGTCTCTGGGGCTGCAAAGCGAGCGCTTAACCCGCTGAGCCCTCCCAGCTTTTCCCTAGTTCTCAATTTTTGAATTTAAGATTTTAGAGTTTCCATTTTTTCTTCCAAAATACCCCATCTCTTTATCAGTTATACCCATCTGTATCTGTAAATTCTTCTACATGTTCATAATATATATATATTTTATTACATGTCTGCTCATTTCAATTACTGGACCATCCTGGGGCTACATGTTTTGATTGTGTTTTCTTTTGACTGTAGGTCAAAATTTCCTACTTGTTCACATGACTTATCATTCTTATCCCATTCCAGACATATGCGGAACTCAACAGTGGAGACTAAGATGTAATGTTTTGTTTTGATTTGATTCTGGCTTATTTTCCACAGACTCCAAACTGTTTCTTCAGCGGGGGGAGCTTGCCAGAGTCCTCAGATGAAGGTGGCTGGACTGGGACACAGCTTTAGTGACAGTGAGCTCGTGGCTAGCCCTCCCCTGTGCGTCGCGTTCCCCTGCAGCTTTGTTATCTTGTCAGAGTTTGAGGCCGGAGTCCGGCGACAGGTCAGATACGGCTGGTGCACCGCGGGCTTGACCCCGGCAGAGCCCGGAGGTCCCAGCACAGAGACTAGGGAGAACTAAGTGACACTGCTCTGGCCTCCAGCCTTTCCTCGCTTCCTTCGGGAGCGTAGAGGGGTTGCTCTGTGACCTGCCGTCGAAGACCGGGCTGGGTCCTCCTCACCCCTGCCCCTCCACCCGCTGACACATGGCCCAGACAGCCGTCCCAGGCGTAACGTTGCTGCCACTCCACTCCTGGGTGGGCTCGTATTTCCCGGGCATTTGGTTCTTACACGTTCCCTTACACGTCCTGGTCTGCTGGGCCCATAGAAAGTACTGGATTCACGATCTTGTCAAACCCTTCTCTTCAGGTAGAGTGGATGCTGCGGACTCACATCATCAGACGCTGTGTCCCAGTCGTGCTGATGTGAGCTTGTCTGCCGGCCTTCCTAGTGCTGTGTGTGATTGTTCCCGGAGCTTCTCAGACGGCGGCAGCGCCTTGGCTGTGCTGAGCGTCCATGGGCACGCCGGGCACGGCCTGACGCTGAAGTGTGAGGACTGCTGGCGGTGGAGGACATAACACTAATGCTGCGAGTCGTCGTATCTAAGGAGATTCAATTACAGGTTCGAAAGTCAAATGAAACGATCTTACCTTGGTGTACATAGAAGGTGGCCGAGGGACAGTGCGATCGTAGCGTGGTGGGCAAAGGAAAAGGGAAACAAGCGCAAGTTTCCGCCGGGAACCCAGCAGCCTTCCTGCCGGGACACCGTCTGGATTTGTCACAGGGTGACGTGGCTGCGAGGCTGCCCGTGCGAGACGTGTGCTGGGATCGCTCAGACTCTGCTCGATGGTTTCTGCGTCTTGATGAGACGCGTGTCACGTCCGACCCGCAGCCACACAAACCGAGTGTCAAGTAAATGCCGTTAAAGCAACTAGATTGAAGTCACAGAAGCTGCAAGCTGCCTGAGAGGAGGTGAGGGCGTCCTCAGATAACAAACCGCAGTCTTCCGAGGAAAACGGAACCGATGTCCCGTGTGCTCTACCCCAGTCACTGAGCGTGTGGACGGCTGTTAGCCCCATTAGAGAAAGCTGAGCAGAAACGAAAAAGATGGTAAATGCACTCGGTCGACGAGAGCGTTTGAAACGTTAGGCGCATGGGTTTAAACTGGAGAGAGCAGGGTTTCTGCGCATCCGTGCTGCGTGGACACACCGGTCTTGCTCCTCAGGGAGGGGCCCGGAGGCCCACTCTGTGGCAGGTTCTAGAGGGGCCACCAGGGCGCGTCCACTCGCACACCTGCTCACCCTGGCCCTCCCGGCTCCCTGCCCTCTGGTGCCCGCTCACCCGCCGGGGGTCCCCTCCCTGTGTGCCATCTGCCACCCCCGGGACATGGAGCGGAGTGCAGCCGCTCTGAGTGGGCACTGGGTCCCGACAGAGGAGGGCACCCCGCAGACACTACTCCTGACAGCTGTGTACCAGGTGCCTTCCCCCGGCTGCCCGTCGGGTCCCCGCAGTGCTCTTGAAGCTCAGGCCCGGCTCCGGGGGGCAGGAGGCCTGACCAAGGTGCCACACACTGGAGAGGGCTCTGCCCGGCATGTGTCTCCCCAAGCCTCGGTCTTCCCATAAATTAATGGGCGTGAGCGGGGTTGTGCGGACATTAAAGGGTCAAGGTGGACGGAGCACCCATGGGGGCGCCTAATGGGCAGTGGCTGTGGGTGCTAATCCTGCCAAAGGGACCTCAGTACAAAACCCGGAGCTCCCCTCTGCGGGACGAGGGCCAGGCCAGCAGCGTCAGCTTGTGCACACGTCAGGGAATGGGTCAGGGCGTCACCATTTTACGAAAAGGGTCACTCATCTGAAAGGTGAGTTCTGGAGCCGCCTGCTCCCGAGTGTCCAGGAAAGCGAGCCTCGGGCGGCCGGGGGCTGTGTCCTCGGGCGCAGAGCGGGCAGGACAGCGACCACGGTGGGACGGCTCAGGGGCACCAAGTGCAGCATATGGGGATGTTCTCATCGCCGTTTTCCTGGTTCGAGGCGATGCTTTCTGATTTATTTTATGTTTATTTTCTGTGAAGGAAAATGCTCGCCTCACAGGCATTGTCCCCAAGTAGAGACTTTCCCGGCATGAGTGACGCTGTCACAGCGTGCTTTGCTGGGTCTGCGCACAGGGGACTCCGTTCCCCACTCGGTGAACTTGCCCGAGGCCGGCCTGCCCGTGGGACCGCCCAGTCTCTGGCCACCAGCGGCCCCTCCTGATCCTTCTCGGGAAAAATTAAGTGGGTTCCACTGTGGGAGCAATGAGCATCGGTTAGTTAGTGCTCTTCTGTTTAGTAACAACATGGTCTATTTAATTAACGCCTATTCAATTTGGTGACAATGTCCCTGATTAACCTGAATTCTATTTAGTAACAATATGCCCTGTTTAATTAATTTCATGCATTCTGGTTTAAAACAACATTACGCTCCGTTTGATTTATTTCGTCTGCTCACTGATCCTAACGAGTTCCAAACACCCGGGCGCAGCCGGTGGGTTCGGGAGATGTTCGGGGCCGTTCTTGCTTCCCTGGAAGTCGGGAGGTCCTCACGAGGGGGGAGCTTGGAGCCGAGCACAGATGGGGGCAGGGTGTGAGCTGGGCCTGGGAGGGGCCCTGAGCCCACATCTAAGTCCTTATGCCCCCCAGATGCCCAAGGACCTTGCCCTTGTCCTGTGGCCGTGTGGTTCTTGCTGTAGGCCCCTCTCCCCTCCCCTGGCCATACCACCGACTCCAGTGTCTCAAATCCAGGGCGGCTCCTTCCCCAGGGTGGCGTCCCTCTCCAAGGCTGGTCACAGTCCCTGCCCCCAGAGTCCCCTCCCCTGGCTTCTCTGTTGTCCCTCCCCTGTACACAGTCAAGGGCTTTTGCAGACACAAATCTTCCCAGTCTCCTGGGCACGGTTCCCGAGCCCTTCCCCGGTGACCCTGCAGGCCTCTCTGCTGGCTGGCCACCTGTGAGCCATCGCACCTGCTGGCCGGGCCCCCCGGGAGTTCCCGGAGCCCTGGACATGAGGGCCCCAGGGCATAACGCATAGGTGGGTGCTCCACGGTGTCCAGGGGTCGGTTGTGATACTTCCTGCCCAGTAGTCCCAGGGTGGGGGTGAGTAGTGTGGGGCGCATAAGATAGATGAGTGACAGGGTGGTGACAGGAGTGTGTATGGGTCTGGTTGGTGCATGGGAGGGGATCCCTGGCACTTGGGCGGGGGAAGGGTGGGGTGTGTGACACCTGGGCTGAGCCCTGGCAGGCAGGTGACATTTCAGCAGGCCCACCAAGGACGGAGCAGGAGGGGCACCCGCTGGATGTGGGGAGAGGACCTCGGCCCTCAGGCCTCCTTTCTAGCTGGCACTGAGGGCACGTGGCTGCAAGTCCCTACGGTCCCGGCCCCTGGAAGGCAGGAAGGGGCTCCGTGGAGGACATGCCTTGGGAATCAGACGGGCTTCTCTGTGCAAACAGTGGGGCCTGAGCAGCGATGTGCGTCACAGGCCGGCAAGGGACGGGGCTGGCAGCGTGACTCTGGGTTCAGGAGGCCCTTCCACGGGGTGGTCCGGGGCGCGGAAGGGGGTGCCGTGGGGCTGTCAAGCTCTGGGCGTCAGACCCCACTGCAGCCGTAGTCTCCATCTGTAAACGGACTGGCGCTAACACACTGACCTCGGAGGGTGCGGGCTGCGTCCAGTGCAAGTGATGCTTTTGGCATAGCTCAACGGCAGGAGGGGACACGGGCCGGGGGCTGGCTGGGGTGGGCAAGGAGGCGCTGGGGCCGCAGGCTGCTGGGAGCATGGCTGCAGATGCCGGGTACAGGGCAGGGGCTGGGGAAGCGGACCTGGTGACATGCACGTGGCAGAGGCCACCAGAGAAGTATGTGTGTGCCCCCCCACCCCCGCTCTCTGAGTCCCACCCCTCCGGGCTGCCCCTGCTCTCCCAGCCCCCTCCCTGCTTTTTTTGCCCTACCTCTACACCCCGTCTGGCGGCTCACGGGGGCTTTAGGACTTCTCAAGTTGCCCCATTTGAGAATGCCATGTGTTTCCTCCTGGGACCTGAAGTAATAACAGGAGATCTAACGATGAAGAGCTGCCAAAAGGGCGGGGCGGAGTGGGGACCGGTGTCCTTGAAGTCAGACAAAGCTGGTGACGCAGGCCCAACAGGAAGGGGCAGGAGCGGGCTGCACCCAGTCCCCCAGGTGCAGAGCTGCAAGTGGGCAGGCGGGGAGTGGCGTGTTTAAAGGAGGCGCTGGCAGGAGGTCCACCACTGGGGAAAGGGAAGGAGAGGCTCAGAAAGGAGGTCTTTTTTAAAAATTCTTCTATTGTTTTTGACAGAGACAGAGACAGAGACAGACAGAGAGAGAGAGATACAGAGGCATCAGTTTTCGACATGGTTTCTTTTCCCACAGGTGGGCAGGGGCCGCGCAAGGTGGGAACTGGGCTGGGGGCCTCCCGCATGGGAGAAACGCCCCCTGAAGCCAGGAGCCGAACTGGGGGGGGGGTTGAGAACCAAACTGGGGGCCTCCCCCATGGGAAGCTCCCCCCAGTTCAGCACATGGGTCTGCACAGGCCGGGGCCGGGATTCGATCCCCGGTCCCCGGGGCTGCAAAGCGAGCGCTTAACCCGCTGAGCCCTCCCGGCCTCCCCTGAAAAAGGGGTTCTGACCTCGGGGTGGCCGGGGCAAGGCCGGGGCAGGCAGCATCCAGGGGGACCTGCCGGGATCAGAAAGGGCAGTGGCTCCCCGACTTGGCTCCTGCCTCTGCACCTTGTGCGGCAGGGGTGGACTTGGGTGCTTGTCTCAGTCCGTCGGGTGCTGTGACAGAGTGCCGGGACAGGGGCCTTAGAGACATTAGGAACTGATTTCTCCCAGTTCTGAGGCTGGACGTCCAAGAGCCAGTGGCCCCAGGTTTCGGGGTCTGCGGACACCCCCCTTCCCCATCCACAGGCGATGTCTCCTGTCACCTCGCCCCCTGGGGCCTCTAATAAGGGCACTAAGCCCCTTCCTGGGGGCTCCACCCTCATGGCCTAATCGCCTCCCGGGGGCCCCACCTCCACACACCGTTCCCACACCTGCATTTGGGGGACACGAGCATCCCACCCACCGCACTGCTGCTGCGGGGCTCTCCGGCCGGTTCCACGCCCGGTGTTTTATGCGCAAATACAGGCAGGTCGCGGGGACCAAGGGGCTCCCGGGGACAGACGCGGGGCACCGGGGGCCTCCGCTGGGCACCGCCCGCCTGCTGAGGACTTGGGGGCGGCACCGGCCCCGCACGTCCCGGGCGCTCGCCTTGACAAGGGCGACCCTTCCCCCTGGAAGGCGGGCGGGATGCGCATCCGCGTCGGCAACAGGCCGTCGGGAGGGGTCAGGGGTCGCGGGGACACCCGACGGGACCGAGGACAGGATCGCCGGCCACGGGTCTGGCAGCGGAAATCCCGCCCCTCCAGATCCGCCCCCGCAGGCCCCGCCCCTCACACGCAGGCCCCGCCCCTAGGGCCCGGCCCAGCCACTCACACAGAGGTCCCGCCCACTGGAGGCGCCCAACCACCCACGGACCTCACCGGAGGCCACGCCCCACAGGCCACACCCCGGAGAGGCCCCGCCCATCTCCCCTCCCGGGCCCCGCCCCCCGGACCTCCTCAGCCACTCGTTTCCCGACCCCCAGAGGCCCCGCCCACTGGAGGCGCCGAACCACCCACGGGCCGCACCGGAGGCCACGCTCACCGGCCACGCCCTGGAGAGGCCCCGCCCATCGCCCTCCATGGCCCCGCCCCTCCCCCGCCCCGCCCCTTGCCCCCGAGCGCGGCGGCTGAGGCGACCGTTGGCGCGCGGGCGGCGCGGACTCGGCCGGCGGAGCGATCGGCCGGTAGGTTGCGGGCTGGGCGCTGGGCCGCCCCGCCGCCGCTTTCCTTCTCGATTTGGGCGCGAGCGGCCCGGCCCCGCCCCGCGCGGCCCGGGGGTGCCGGCGCGGCGGGGCCGCTGTCGCCTTGGGGACCCCCGCCCCCCGAGCCCGGGCCTCCGGCTACCGTCCCTTTGTTCCCGGGCCCCACTCCAGGGGCTTGTCGTGGGCCCGGGGCGGACGGACCCCGCTCGGGCCCGGGTGTGGGGCGCCGCGAAGCCGGCCCGGCCCTGGGGGGACGGGACGGGGCGGGACCGGCCCAGGCCCGGGGTCGGGAGGGAAGCGGTCCCGCCGCGCCCGCCGCGCGCAGCGCCGCCTGCGGGGTCCCGGCTTCCCGCCGTCGCTGCC